>LAPY01001105.1:44445-55281 GCA_000970635.1 Eragrostis tef
GCTTGGCCGTAAGGCACGGGACCGGGGCCTCCTTCTCCTTCGCCTTCTCCTCCGGTCGGTGGTGATGACGGTGGCCGCAGTCCGCGACGGCAAGGGTGTTCGTGCACTGTTCACCTTCTGTAGCGTCCCTGTGGAGTGGTTACCTGCACTGTTAGAGTTACGGCCAGTACTGTTGGAGTTACGACCTGCACTGTTGGAGTTACGGCCTCTACTGTGTGACGCGGGGAAATGAGGAAGCCGTGGTCAGAAAGGCTCCTCCGCGACGTGCGCGACCGCGACGCACGAAGCCCACTTGTGCGCTCAATAAATGCGGCTTATCTTCCACGCTTCATTTGGTTTCGTCCGACCCCTGTTCCCTCCGCGGGGGGTCAGAGGAGCGGGGGGTCGGACGAGGCGGAGGTCTCTGCCCCGCCCTCCTGGGGGTCGAAGCACATGACGGGGGAGTTGGAGATCGCTTCCAAGCCTGTTTGTTGAGCTGGGCCAGGATCCTTTTTTAGTTGCTGGGCCTACACGTTCCCTCTGGCCTTTGTCCGTCCCATCGACATATCCTGTCGGGTCTTATTATAAGCAGTGGCCATCGTGTTTAGAGAGGTAACCGCGGGTACCTAGTTTTAGGTATCCGACACACCGTGGTCGACAATTTGGAGAAGCAGAAGGAGGTCATGGTGGCAGCGCTGCGGATGGGGGAGATAGAGAATGGATGGGGATGAATATGTGGTGCTGGGAGCACAGCATTCCTAAGCCCATGCGTCTGGGTGCTGCAATAATTGAGTGCACCCTTTTTTCGCCTTGGTAGGTGCAAAGCGTCAAATATATTGGGACGGAGGGAGTATTTCTGAAAGGAGAGAATATATCAGGACGGAGTCGTGTAAATATTTGATATTATACTTTAGATTTCACATGTATTTATCATCATTTAATAGTTACAATACTCGGTATTCTCTCCGTCCCAAAATGTATTTCACAAGTAATCGCTCATATTACTTCTCATCATTAATTGTACACACATGCAATAGGCAACATGACTTATACCTCTATCATTATGCCCCTCATCTCTGGCCGGAGACTAAAAATCAACCCTCAACTACCATACCGAGTAACTTACATTTCCAATGAGAACAAATGTATTACCCATCTCAAATTCTAGTTTTTGATAAACACTTAAAACGCTAAAAAGTTTAAGGGTATATCACCACAAGAAGCGTCCTTAATATGGTACCAATACAGTTGCATGCAACACGCATTCAACATCAGATGTGTCACGTCCAACAATTTTTAAGTAGAGAGGCCTAAAAGACTCAAAGCGATAGAGAACCGCCATGCACTTACTCATTTCAATTCTACACGTCTCTTGACCAGCATGTATAAAGAACAAAGATTTAAATTTTTTTTTGACTGAATAATTTAACAAACAAGATTCAACTCACGATTCCTGTTAATACTCGACTTAGATGCAAAAAAATATATACATAAATGGTAGGCATTGTTAAAGTTAGCCAACGTATTTCTTTTTACTTGTGGTAGCAGAGAACTTCCACTTACAACCTTTATTTGCTCTCTTGCAGACAACTCTAAACTTATCTGTATCTTTTTTTGTGGGCATAAAAGCATGATTATTGAGTATAGCAGGGTGTGTAAATGCCTCCTTGCACTGCTTCATATCTGAAAACACTATACCCACATTAATACATGTATCGTCAACATCATATAAGAATGGGTGATGTCGTCATCATTCTCATCCACTATCTCATCATCAGGGTCATACTCAAAATCAGAAGAATCAATAATGTCAGAGTCAAATGAAACAACCAAATCAGTGTCATACTTGTTGTCACTCATGGCCACAAGAGAATTATTGTTAGAGTACTTGCCTTCCTCCTCATCAACACCGACTGAACCATCATCATATGATTGTGTTTTGGATTTTTTTTTTACCTTTGCTGGATGTAACTTTCTTTTCGGTGGAAGTAGTTCTCTCTTTGGTGGTGTGAGTCTCTCTTTGGTGGGTGTGGATTGTGTGAGTTGTGTAGGATCAACACGTGGATCTAAATCCAGCGATGAAGTACTAGGTGTTTCTAACAATCTCTCTCTGACCTTGAGGTGCAATGAACGTTTGGTGGGTGTACACTGCAATGGACCCTCAAAGTCGTTGATTTCAGCAATAATATGTGCTACTCTTTTGTCTAGGTTCAGCTCAATCCATTAAAGCAGTTGTTCATCATTTTTAATTAGAAAGCGCACATCATCATCATGTTCAGATTGATGCCACAAGAAATATATTGCAGAGCCCCACGTAAAATGTTCAGCTATATGATTAACTAATTGCATTAGCCATAGCTACTCGCATCAACAATAATTGATGATAGAGTTTTTCTTCTGGACTATGTCTTTGGGCCCCTATCAAGAAGACTGAAATATAAATCCATTTTAACAACCACACTAACTTCCTCGCGAATCGACCTATAATTCAATCATGAACAATGAGCTAAATTGCGACTACTATATTTTGTATGACCAATTATTAGTTGCTGCAATCAAAAGGAAAGAATGTATACCCAAATGTTTATGCAGAAGTCGCCACCTTCTCTGTTCAGCGTGACCCGTTCCTCTGTTCTTCAGCCCGCCGGAGCCGCAGCACGCACGCGCCCCGTCGCCAGCCCACATGCACCACACTCGCCCCTCGCACACACTATGCTTGCTGCCACGTGCCAACGCTCGCCGACTCCTGCGAGCTGCGACGCCGCCGCCTAAGGTTTGGTTTTGGGGGAACACGGAAGAGGCACGGGAGAGAGAAGGATAGCTTGGGCAGGCACAGAGCAACTCGAATGAGCCAACTGAACGGATGCAGCAGGGGCAGTCCTGTCCTTTTTTCTTTTTTCAAAGGTTTTTTTATTTGTTTTGATTCCAAAAATCCCCTTTTTTAAATGCCATCTCAAAAGTGGACCTGACAGCAGTTTCAAGTTCAAAAAAAATAAGACCGTCCTTGCAAAGTTAAAAAAAGAAAGAGAGACCGGATCCGTTATTGGAATTCAAAAATAGACCTTTATGAAAATGCCCCTCTGAAATTTGTGCAGCGTATGGAAGTATATCCCCACCATCTAAGTGTCCAAAATCCTGCAACTATACTCCGTTAAACCCGATTGGTTCATATCCTTCGATTGATAAGTATCATATATATACTTACATATATTACTGATGCAGCTGCACGTGTGTCTTTGAGTTTTGTTTCGACTACACCACTCAATAAACCAAAAGATGTAGTGTCCGGCAGATACTGGAGCCTGAAACCAATCCAAGCGAGTGCACAACTGCTACCTTCTGGATGCTCTTCTTTTCTTCTTATTCTTCTCCCTATATATGTTTATGATCTTATCCTTGAATTGCTCAACGATCCTCTGAGTATCTTTATGTGCTTCCACCTGGAGTGAACCAAACAACCGTGAGACAACAATATAGGCGGTGCTGACAACCAGCTAGCTTCAGTTATAGAATGCAAGAGGTTAACACCTTATTTTTCAAGCCAACTTTAAGCCCGCAAGCTCTAAGCAAGTCTCTCCATTTATCCTGAGAATATATGAAGCTGTGTCAATACTGGAATCAGCCGACAAAGCATACATTCTAGGAATATGTCTGTTCCTTAATGTGCCGTCTGTCACCGTATCTGCTACTATTACCTTCAGGTGCCCCCGCTCTCGGATTGATGTTTTGAAATAATCTCTCTTCATTGCCGTCCATTTCCCAATTCCATGTTTGGAAACAGCTTCAACCAGCTTGCACATTTCCTCGAATGTCCATCTATCGTTGTTCCTTCTAGCTCCAAACTTGATGCCATTGATTGAAGGCCCAAGCGTGCTTGGATCAGCACCAAACTTGGAGAGCTCGTTCTGCATTTAAAATGCTTGGATCTGGTCAGTTGATTTAGGCATTGGCTCAGTGGAACATCATATCTGAGAGGAGTTTTGTCTGTTTGTGTCGCTGTATTTTGCACAGATCGATATTGGTAGATGATTTTTGTTGGGTAGAAAAACATAGTTCGATTTTGATATTCGGTCGATATACAGAGAATGCATGAAACTATTTTCCTACCAAATTTCGTGCAATGTAGAGTTGTGGTCTGTCAGTTATGAACTGATAAACTGAGACAAAATTTGTGCACTTCCGTTTAGATGCTACTATACCTCTTTTAGTTGTTATGGATATTGTTGTTGTGTCCAAATCTTATATCTTAATAAAAGTGTTTCTGATGTTGCACAGTTCTAGAGGTTCAGAGAAGACTCTATTATAGCCATTGTTGATAATAGTAGTGGAAGTCAGAGTGGATAGGTTGGTCCCTCTTCACATTGAGAAGGTGCTCCACGTAATTATTGTGACAATTTTATGTGTTTGCCGTTTCAGCTGTAGAGGTGATGTTAAAAGATTTCTTCATTGTTCAACACAAGATAAGGGTATTAATTAGAGCTAATTGATGTCGGTTTTCCCATCAACCACGTCATGGCCCACACATGCAAAACCCCATGTGTACGCCCGCTGCCCCACACATGTCCTAGTAACCATGGATATGTTTTAATACCAATTGTAATGTTGTAGGGTCTAAGAGCATCTCCAATGAAGGCTCTCATTTTATTCATCCATTTGAGAGCCTTCTCGTCCATATTTCAGCCCTTACTTCACTACCATCTCCAACAATCATCTCAAATCTAGCCCCTACTCCTAATGGTCCCACATGTCATCCATTTGAGAGGCAACTATTGCAGAATGAGGGGGTGGAAGGAGACTCCTACAGTTTAAAGAGGAAGGAAGCAATATGAGAGCCCTCTCATCCTTACGAGATGGATGAGAGCTTTGTTGGAGACGAGTTTTACCCTCTGCGCCCGCAAATACCAGATGAGAGGCTCTAAATAAGCTTGTGTCCACTCACCTGGTTGGTGGATCCTACACTCCCACCAATCTATCTATACTTCGTCCTCGATTTGCATAAAATCTTAATTCAAGGTTGATTGTGTTGAACAAAGTAGGAATGTATGTTGGCCTCACTCTAGAATAAAGTTTGGTCTAAACTCCCTCGTGCACATGTAAGCACATCCTTCTTGGATTTGTTCCCCGTACTTTTGAGACCATTGCAAATTTGTTTTTGTTTTTTTGGGGCCATTAGATCATCATACAGAAAATTCTTAGCTAAAATGGCCACCCAAAGTTTTGAGAGGACCATCTTAATCTCTCCTTTGGCGACTGTTCTACAACACTCATAGACTCTCATGGTATAAAAAACACTATGTTTGATCCACTTTTGGAGTTTCAGCAAGATGACTATAACCTTGAGATGATCATGCAGCTCTATAATCTTATTGGACACTGAAAAATGGTGCCTTTGTCTTTATAACACCAAAAGACTTGATTTTGTCTAGTGGACATTGTGAAATTGTGACATTTATCTGTTGCACATTATAAGAATGGAAAAGGACATCATCAACTTTTTTTTATCTCAATGCACAGAGTACATTGGAACTTGAAATTTTGCACAAATGTACATTGTTTACGTTCTCTATTTTTAATATATATTTTATACCAATCATTTCCATAACTCTTTGACAAGAAGAAATTGGAAAAATATTTCCCCAAGTTGCCTTATTACGTCAAAGGGGTTGTTTCCCTGTTTCATATTGCTTCCAGTAGTTCAATGAACATGTTTCAGAAGAAATTCATAACTAAAGCAATGAAATGCACTTAACATTTAGAATTTGTACTTTACCCTCCAAGATGTGCTTCTCGCACGACATTTTCTTGGGCCAAGTCTTCCCCAAGCACCCTGCATCTTGACTGAAGACTCTAAAACATATAGCATAGGAACTTTAGCATCAGAAGTTGCATAATTGATTTACAAGAGTCCATGATAATGGCAGTTCATACCTACCTTGCATGCTTCGCTTGAGGAAATCCTTGATTTTATGGTCTGAATTTGTTTTCTTGGATGCTGCATCATCCTCAGTTACTGAACAAGATTTATCTTCCAACTGTCACGAGGGAAACAAATATTTAAAACAGCTAAAAATCTCAAATGGTAACAGGCTACAATAAATTTGACTATTCAAAAATCAGAAGTATGTTACCAAGCTATGTGCCAATGCTCTGCGAAGCATTCCAACGTCCTGATGTCCAAAGAGAGGCATTGTGTGTGCACCAAATCCCGTTCCTCCTTCTGAAATAACGACCAAGAATGCAGCTGTGTTTCCCTTGAGGACCTGCATATTTAGTAAAAGGGTCGTGTTGTGATAAATGATGTTACTCCTATGCACATATTGATCAATGTTGAGCAACCATCCTAACAAATACCAACGCCCAAATATATTGTCGATACTTTTTTTTCTCAAAAACGCGGAGAGTTGTGCTTCATTATATTAAGAAGAGAGAGGGGATAAGAACCCCATACAACACATTCCACACACTCGACAGGTTCTAATGGATACATTCACGCCTTTGACCAAAAACTACTACCAATGACCAATATACCAACTACACTCCAACTAGCAGGTGGGCAGTGAAGAAGGACACTCCTTGAGCCCCCTGCCATCGACCATAGCCAGCGCTCCTCACCAGCCAACACCAATGTTTCAGCAATGCTAGGATTCGCTCCTCACCAGCCAACACCAATGTTTCAGCGATGCTTCCAAATTGTCCATGCTCCTAGGATTATAATTGAATTGAGCCCATTACGTAGCATTCCACTAGGAGGGAGGTAAGCTATTTCTGCAGTTTCTCAAATAAACGGTGACAATTAGCAAAGATGATGGATGATTTCACCTTTGCAGAACAACATCTCTGTGTTCCCACCTCACAAATTTCGTTGGTAACTTGTTAGTTTCTTCCACAGAGAGGGTATGGATCTTTCTGATCTTGAAGCGCTAATTACTGAAGAAGAAGTTTGGGCAACCATCAAATCCCTGCCAGCTGTTCGGGCGCCTGGCTCGGATGGATTCTCCGGCCGTTTTTACAAGTCTTGTTGGTCGATAATCAAATGGGATTTTATGGCAGCGATTACTTCCCTACAGCAGGGAGACTCTAGGAAGTTGTGGCTATTCAACTCAGCTTAGTTAACTCTGATTCCGAAGAAAGTGGATGCACTGCTACCCAAGTACTTTCGGCCTATAAGTTTAATCCATAGTTTTGCCAAGCTTGTTACCAAGATTTTTGCTAGCAGGCTTGCTCCATATTTGGACTGTGGACAGATTGGTGGCAACTAGTCAGAATGCGTTTATTCACGGTCGATGCATCCATGACAACTACATCTTAGTACAGCAGACTATCAAGCTACTTCACCGGCGCAAAGTGGCAAGTCTATTCTTGAAACTGGACATATCTAAGGCATTCGATTCTGTTTCTTGGTCCTTTTTATTGGAGATGTTGGCAAATCTGGGATTTGGTCCTTGTTGGCGCAAGCTGGGATCAAATCTACTGCGCACAACTTCTACCCTGTGTTCTAGTTAATGGTCAACCAGTTCGTCATCAGTGGGGTTTGCGACAAGGAGATCCTTTGTCCCCTATGCTATTCATTCTAGTCATGGATGTCCTCAACAGTATGTTCAAAAAGGAAAGTGACCTCGGGTTGTTACAGCCACTACCAGGAAGAGACTTGGAGCAGCGCATATCCTTGTATGCGGATGATGTAGCACTCTTTATACGGCCGGAGGAAAGTGACATGAATCACACTCTTGCACTTTTGGAGCAGTTTGGAGAAGCCTCGGGTTTACTCACCAACCTTCAAAAGAGTTGTGTGATACCAATCAGATGTGAAGAGCAAGATATTGAGAGGATTGACCACAATCTTCCATGCACACTTTCAGAATTTCCAACCACGTACTTGGGCCTGCCTATCTCAGACAAAAAACTGAGACGATCTGACCTGCTATCATGGATAGAGAAGATTGGAGATAAATTACTAGGGTGGAAAGCTTCCTTAATGAATACTGCGGGAAGAGCAACATGGGTACGTTTTGTGCTTTCAGCCATACCTATCTATGTATTGATCGCTATCAATGTGCCCAAATGGTTCATCAAAGTTGTGGACAACTTCGTCGTGGATTCCTATGGAAAGGCATAGAACAAGCAAACGGTGGAGCATGTCTGGTGGCTTGGGAAAAAGTTCAGAGGCCCCTGGAACTCGGCGGGTTAAGAATTCTTAACCTTGAGTATATGAGTTGGTCACTGCAAATGAGGTGGCTCTGGTTTGAGAAGATTGAGGCTGATCGGCCTTGGAAGGGACTAGAAACTAAAGTCCATCCGAATGCCGCCACTTTCTTCGACATCACACTGACATCTCAAGTGGGTAATGGCTCGGTGCCAGGTCGTCAGGACAAGCAGCAAGAGAATTCCAAAGGCAAAACGAAAAGGGTACAATACAGTGATTGTTTTGGGCGCCTGACTTCTCTGGAAGCACTGGAATGCTGGTGTATTCGAGAATGCCAGCCCAAACCTGAATGCTCTAGTGAAGTTCTTCGACGACGAGTACCACCTTTGGTGCCTTGCAGATGCAAAAGGCCTGCAGGCTTTAGGTCTAGGTGCAATAGGCAACTAGGTTGCAAGTTTCTTCAGGTCAAGACCATTTGTGTGTGTTTTTATAAGTTACAACCTACAATGTATCTCAACCCCTCACAGCTCGGTTCGGAGTGAGGTGGTGAAGTATGCAAGGGACCATTTTCTCTTCTCTTAATACAATGATACGCAGCTCTCCTGCATATTCGAGAAAAATAAAATTTCAACCCGTAAAAATTAGCACCACAGGATTGTTTTTGAATTCCGAATCAAGCTGTAGTCTCCATAATAGCGAACTCGATTTTTTATACTACAGATACCATGACTTTGAAATGTCAAGTTTAAACAAAGCTGAATCAAGATAGCCTGTTCCACTTGAGCAAGAATATGACAAGCTGATTAGAGATAATCACTCTATCTACTCTCAAACAAGTGTGAAATTTTCTAAAATGCACCTTCCACATAGGAGGGTGTCATGTGGGGAGTAGTCCAGCCGCAGTTTACGCTTGCCAAGTTGATCAGATAAGGCAAGCAAGAGTTTGAACAAACTTTCTATCCCCGATTCTATCTCTATCTCTCTATAAATCCTAAGCTCACGGGGAGCATAAACCCTAGTTACCATCCGCCCACAACAGAGGGTTATAGGACTGAAAAGTGAATATATTCAACAGAAACCATATCTTCTTTGTGGAATTGTGTGCACCCATCTGGCGACATATCTATAAGTTTGAACATCTGTCAAAAAAATCACACATGTAGAATAATGGATCCTACAGAAGCACACACGATTTAACTTTAAAAGAAAATTGTCCTAACATCAATTTGGAAGATACCAAAATTATACCTGATGATTATTCATCTCTGGCAAAGGAGATGGACTGGAAACACCTGCAAGGAGAACTCTATAAAAATGTAATTCCAAACCATCAATAAATGTTGAATCTAGGGGCTGCAAAACAGTAACTAAACATTGTACCTGCTAACCATTCCTTTAGGTCTACATCATCAAATTGGGGGGTCACCATGACCTTGGCATGCTCTGGGTAATCCTCCATCTGTCAATGAAAAAGATATGTCATCAGTAGCTCAAAGATTTGTATTGCAGAACAAGGCTGTAGATAAATCACAGATTCATGATACATTTAGTTTTAACTCACAAATCATATGTATACAGACATAGTAAACAAAATCTAGCAATGCATCATGATACTGACGATATATTTGACATATTTGACGATGCCATCAGTCAAATGGGTTTTGGAGAAAACCGAGAAATTTACCACAACTTTGCTGTATATAGCCATTTTATCCTCTCCCTTTCCTCAAGGTAATCAGCAGGGTGAACCCACTTCAGGAAAGAAAACGAGTAGTTAATGCGTCCTGTTTCATTGCAGCATCAACGAAAAAGAGTTGGTGCTGACCCAGGAAGAATACTGATGTTTCAGACTAAACCAAGGATTGAACACAAGTGACCGGATTGCTTGTTGCTTCATGCTCTATTTCTGCTTAAGTATTTTTGCTCGTGAAAGCCCTCTGCTTTGGGTCCGTTGGGACTTTGTCAGAGAAGTGCTAGAGAAGAAAGACTTCCCACAGAGAATTGACCAAGTAATGCAGACTGTGCAAGGTGGACAAGATTGTATCAATGTTAATGGCAAAAGAACTACCGACTTTAAAACCTACAAAGGCCTGCGACAAGGAGGTCCATTATCGCCACTGATGTTCAATCTGGTAGCAAAAACGTTGGCAAATTTACTGGAGAAAGCAAAGAGAAAAGGTCTGATTAAAGGAGGTCTTAACACACCTGTTAGCTGAAGGGATAACTCACATTCAACACGCTGATGACACCATACTCATGGTAGAGGGTGATGATCAGTCAATCTTGCACCTTTACTGCTATCTGGCTGAAAACTGCAGAAGAGACTACCCCCATGGAAGGGGAAACCCATGTGGCATCCTGGTGATAGACTTATCCTATCCAACATAGCCTAAGCAATTTAACAACTCCCATTATGGGATTTTATCTCCTCCCACCCAGAACTCATAAGAGAATGGATACCGTCAGATCTAGATTCAATTGGAGGGGAGCTAATCATAAGTTTAAGTATCACATGATGAGATGGCCAATTGTCACCCAATAGACCAAGGTGGCTTAGGCATAGTTAACACAAAAAATTTCAATGACTGCCTGGTTACTAAATGGATAGAAGATTTATCATCGAAAGAATGACCTTTGGTACATGCCAACTGGAGGCTTTCATGCAGAGGCTGGAATATTGAAATATATTCCGTTTCAAAAAAAAAAATGGCAAG
>LAPY01001105.1:90212-101497 GCA_000970635.1 Eragrostis tef
GGCGGCGGCGTCGCGGAGGCGTGCCAGAACGCGTGCGGCGCGTACGGGCGGCCCGAGGACTGCTGCAGCGGCGACCACGCCACGCCGCAGACGTGCCAGCCGTCGGCGAGCTCGCGCTTCTTCAAGGCCGCGTGCCCGCGCGCATACAGCTACGCGTACGACGACGCCACGTCCACGTTCACCTGCGCCGCCGGCGCCACCGACTACGCCGTCACCTTCTGCCCCGCCGCGCCCACCAGGTAAAAAACACCAGCTAATCTCTCTTCGGCCTTTTGTTTTTCCCTCCGTAATTTCCCAAGTTATTAAACAGTCAAGCAAACAGGAATGTCTCTCAGCTGGTCACAGTTAAATTTCCCAACATTGCGTCAACCATCCTCCATCGCTAGTTAAGAACTACTAGTAGTAAGTAAAAAACTAATAATGCCAAAGCTCGGTAAACAAAAATAAGAGACATCTTTCTTCCTCTTGACGTTGGTGTTTTGCCTGTCACCACTTGTTTATTATGGCTGCTCGACTGAAAAGCGAGAGGTAGTTGTCACTTGTGAGAGTTACTACTGTACCATAGTCCAACGGCTAGTATGGAAAACGGCTAGGAAGTCCCAGGTACCCACGTGGCCACGCGCGCGCGGTCCACGACAAGCTTGGGACGCTGCTGTGCCACGCCGGTCCACCACGAGTAGCCAGCCGTTCGGGCGCTCTCACCTGTCCACTGTTGCAGCGCCGTTGCCAGCTTTCCATTTACGATACGAGCCAACTATAGTTGACTGCTCGCTGGCTGCTGACCTGTTTCCTGTTTGGTGTTCATGTAACTACAGCGTGAAGTCGACGGGGCCGAACCCGCAGGCCGCCGGGCTGCCGCAGTCGCAGATGAACGACACCATGGTCTTCGTCGGCCGCGGCGGCATCAACGCCCCGCAGCAGCAGACCAGCGGCGCCGCCTCCCTCGCCGTCGCCGCAGTCAACTTCCTCGTCGCCGTCGCGGCCGTTGCCCTCTAGTCTCGCCGTGTCAAACGTTTGGTCCCCATACAATCGCAGTTTATTAGCCGCCGCGCAACTGACGAGGACCTGTCTACCGTCACTGAATGTGCTGGCCCCACAGAGCATTAGACAGCGGAGGAAACATGTGCTGGCCAGAGTTGAGCCTCAATGGTACAAGGGGCCGGACTAGTAGTAGGATGTACTAGCGAGCAGCTAGCTTACTCGATTAGTTTCTCACTTATATTGGTCGGATACTCATTCTATTCATTCTTTGTCCTGCTGTAATTTGGTTGGTATGCTATGGACTCAAGTGTATTTGTAACCTGTAATTTGGTATGCAATGGAATCAAGGTGGTATTATTCTTTTGGTAAAGAAGAATGATTGACTTGTTTGATTTGGAAAAAAAAGTCGAATCAATGTACTCCATTGAGGCCTCATTTGTGTACGTGAGCTACTAGTATTTCTTTTTCTTGCCCACTCTGTAAACAGCAACGGAGCTGTTCGGCAGGCTGCGGCTGCAGCTGCAGAAAAATAACTGTCAACACTGTAGCTGCTGCAGAAACACTGTAGCAGCTGCAGAAGAAATAACTAAAACACTGTAGCTGCTGCAAAGAAGCTGCTGCAAAGCAGCCAGGCGAACAGGCTGAACATCCTCTGGCACAATTAATGGACCACGGAGTACTTATCAGTGATGCTGGTAGCCTGATAGAATGATTATTATGACCAAAATGAGATATTTGTGATCCATTTGACGCATGCTTATTTTACCCAGTCAGCTGAAAGTTGATTATCCAACAAAACATTCTTCAAGCACAAACAATCGATTTATCCTATTCATGACAGTCTAAGGCCCCCTTTGGAACATAGGATTTGTGAAGGAATTTTATAGGAATAGAATCCAATAGGAATTTTTCCTACTTGACTCTTTGGAACAAAGGATTCAAAACCCTATAACATTCCTATGAAATGCATTCCTATGCCTCATTTCATAGGAATTTTTGAGGAAAATAACATGAGGTCCAACCTCATGGAAATTTTTCTACTAGTATGTTTCTATCTCTCTTCTCTAATTCCTGTGTTTTTTCTATGTTGCATCCAAAGGCTTCATTAGAGACTTTCCTGTGTTTTGGAATCCTATAGGATTGGAAGTGACGTGCAACTCAAATCCTGTGTTTTTTCTATTCCTACGTTTTCACAATCCTGCGTTCCAAAGAAGGTCTAAGTGAGTAGCTAGTACCATATGAAATGTAAGAGGAGGAGAAAAAAATGAATGTCAACAATCGATTTTTAAAGGCTATTAGTAGAGTAACTTGCTACGGGTTCTAATTGTTTTAACCAAGAATGCCACTCCAATGACAGATATGGTGGCGCTAGTAATTTCTTGTTGCAAGTTTACAGTAACGGTTCAAAGCGGCGAATAAATTTGCGATTGCCCCTTCAAACAAATTTCCAATCCTGATGACAGTTCAAATGAACCGGCTAACCCTATGATAACACGCCAAAAAACATTTCCAGCCTAAACAAGAACGACGAGTGTTTCTCAACGCTAAAATAGAGCCTTCCGCGATCTAATTTTCAAATTAAAGTTATTAGCTACTAAATTACACTGATTTTTTTTTGAGATCAACTAAATTACACTGATATTGAAGATTTTTCATGTCACGGTTTGCAACAGCATTTTTTTTTGAGAATTACACAGTACAACGTAGACGCTCACAACACGTACGCACACAGCACCTTCGAAGGACCCTACTCCTATGAGCACCTTCGAAGAACCGAGCACCCGGCAGATCCGGAGATTCCTGAAGTCACCAAAGGCGCCTTGTTGTCCACTTAACGCATATGCTGGTAAATCCTAAAAAATTCGTTCCCATCGAGAGTCGAACCCAAAACCTCAAAGGTGTTACTCGGGTGCCTTAACCACTAGGCCAAGAACCCTTTCACACGGTTTGCAACAGTAGGAAATTGGAATATGAAACAGCCAAAATTGAAACAAGAAGAACCAGCGAGCATAAACACTGGGCCATTTCTTCTTTTCGCCGGCCCATCTTTCGCCAGCGCCAGTGACACTGCATCCATTCAGACACCGTCAGCTCCATTGCGTCCGACGTGGCAGCTCTTTGAGCTGAGTCACCACCCGCTTAAAAATACCAGTTGCCTCCGTTTCCCACTCCACGGTCCACCCTCGCCTCCTCCACCCTCATCCGCCGCCGCCGCCGCGCCGCGCCAGATGCGCATCCTCGCCGCGGCGGCGAGACAACCCAGTAAACCACAGCATCTTCTTATCGCCCTCAACCACCTCTTCTGCACGACGACGACTGCTACCACCTCCTACTCCTTCGACCCCACCGCACAGTTCCTCCCCTCCGACCACCACCGCGGCCTCTCCCTGCCGGCATCCCTCCGCCGCGACGCCCTCCTTGCGCTCGTGCGCCTCCTCAAGACCTCCCCACAATGTCACCTCTCTCTTCACCTTCTCTGCACCTGCTCTGGCGACCCCGCGCCCTCCGCCCCCCTTGCCGCCCGCTTCGCCGCCGCCTCCCGTCTCGCGGAATCGGCACCCGCGCTCCGCCCCTTGGCTGCGATCCTCCTCGCGGCGCTCCTCCCGTACGCCTCCCCGGGCCTCCTCTCCTGGTCCAGCAGCGCCATGGGCAGCGCTCGTGCGAGGTACGGCGTGCTCCGGCTCGCGCTTCACGCGTTCCTCGCTGCAGGCATGCCTGCCGAAGCGCTTGAGGTAGCCTCTCAGCGGTTGCAATCTTGCTGCGCCTCCTGTTCCGCAGCGGGGAGGTCCAGGCCGCCTGGAAGGTGTTCGAGGAAATGGTCGCGAAGGGCCCACGGCCGAGCCAAGCCATCTTCAATGCTATGATCCTAGGTTTCTGCCACAGGGGAATGGTCCGTGTCGGATCTGGGTTGCTCGGGGTCATGGGGAAGTTCGGTGTCGTCCCGGATGCCTGCAGCTTCAACATCCTTATCAAGGGCCACTGTGTCTTTGGGTGGTCAGATGATGCGTTCAAGCTGTTTGACGAAATGCGCAGTTCAGGTATTGAGCCAACAGCCGTGACATATAACATATTGGTGGATATACTGTGCCATGAGGGAAGGATGGAGGAGGCGAGGATGCTGTTTCACGAGATGGTACAGGTGGGAATCAAACCAAATACAGTCGACTTCAATGTTTTAATCAATGGTTATGCAAAGGCTGGACGGATTAATGAGGCTGATGCTGCCTTCAGAGAGATGAAAGCGAGGGGTGTAGAGCCAGATTCCTGGACCTTCAACATTCTTGCTGCTGGAGTATACAAGTTTGGGAAGGCTATCGAGTCTGCACACAATCTGCAATCATTGCATGAAACCTTTGGTTCGCAGGTGTCAGCTGATGGGGTGGATATGTTGGTCTGTAGGCTCTGTTGGGATGGACGATTGGATGATGCTTGGGAGCTCCTGCATGGCGCTATAGAGCGGAGTGTTCTGGTGGGTGTTTCTGCATTTAATTCATTGATCGCTGCATATAGCAAAGAGGGATTTGATGAAGCAGCATTTGAACTATATCAAATTATGAACGAGTTAGGCCTGGAACCCTCATCAGCTACTTTTAGCTACTTGATAATGGGACTGTGCAATCAAGGTAGGCTTAATGAGGCTCATCTGCTATTAAAACATATGGTTAGTAAGGGATATTGTGCGAGCACATCATTTACCATCTTCTTGGATGCATCCTTCAGAGCGGATGATGCAATTGGTGCATTGAAATGCTGGGATGATATGAAGAAAATTGGTCTGCAGACTGACTTTATCGCGTTCTCAGCATATATCAATGGTCTTTGCAGATTGGATCACACAAAGGAGGCTTGTGAGGCATTTGTTGAGATGACAAGAAGAGGACTTGTGCCAAACAATATTACTTACAACTCCCTCATTTCTGCACTTTGTAGGGCAGGCTACGTGGCTGAAGCCTTAGAATTAGAGCAGGAGATGAGGCAGAGTGGCCTTGTTCCTGATGTTTATACGAGCAACATTCTACTCGATGGGTTTTCCAGAGAAGGGAACTTGAAGATGGTGGACAACCGTTTCTTGGATATGCGCAGTAATGGTTTGACCCCAGATGTAGTGTCATACAACATAATAATCAATGCATATTGCAGGGCGCATGATATGCACAGGGCTATGGATTTGATGAATCAGATGCTTGCAGATGGTTGTAAACCAGATATTTTCACATATAATATTTGGATACACAGTTTCTGTTGCTACCATATGTTGAACCGAGCAGGTATGGTGCTGGATGAGCTTGTTGCTATGGGTTGTACTCCTAATTCAGTTACGTACAACACTCTGATGGACAGCATTTGTAGTGATGTGCTTGACCGAGCAATGATACTGACTGGAAGGCTAATTAAGATGGCATTTCTACCAAACACTATCACAGTTAATGTTTTCCTTTCTCAGTTTTGCAAGCAAGGATTTGGAAAGAGAGCCCTTCTGTGGGCTGAGAAACTCAGAGAAGATTCCTTTGCTTTTGATGATGCTACAAGAAATATAATTGACTGGGCACATAAGGAGGTGGAGTGTGATCCCAGGGCTAACAACATAGACATTGATAGGTGCTTGTTTCTTGACTTCTTAATGTTCATGACATATGATACTATGCGCAAAAATAGGTATTCAACGTTTACAAAAGTGTCTACAGATAAAGGTTTGGATCATGCAAGAGGTAACGTGCACAGTTTCTGTAGCTACCATATGCTGAACCGAGCAGGTATGTTGCTGGATGAGCTTGTTGCTATGGGTTGTACTCCTAATTCAGTTACGTACAACACTCTGATGGACAGCATTTGTAGTGATGTGCTTGACCGAGCAATGATACTGACTGGAAGGCTAATTAAGATGGCATTTCTACCGAACACTATCACAGTTAATGTTTTTCTTTCTCAATTTTGCAAGCAAGGATTTGGAAAGAGAGCCCTTCTGTGGGCTGAGAAACTCAGAGAAGATTCCTTTGTTTTTGATGATGCTACAAGAAATATAATTGACTGGGCACATAGGGAGGTGGAGAGTGATCCTAGGGCTAACAACATAGACATTGATAGGTGCTTGTTTCTTGACTTCCTAATGTTCATGACATATGATACTATGCGCAACAATAGGTATTCAATGTTTACACAAGTCTCTACAGATAAAGGTTTTGATCATGCAAGAGGTAACATAATAAATTTTTTGGATAATGGATGATAATTGAGATTCTTACCCAGATGAGGTACTGAAAACTTTCTGGCTGTTGATGACGCTTCTATGGGGGTACCATAGCATTACCCATTGCTATTTAGCATCCACTATGAGTCACCTTCAATGTTTGAGGTAAAAACTATGGGCATGTAAAGAATCTGAAGCCTGTATGAATGGGAAGTGTCCAATCCCTGGTTTGTTGTTTCAGCACCTAGTTGTTATGGATTTTCGATGGTGATTGATGGTTGGATTTGCAATGAAGGTTTGTTTTGTTCCGCGGCTTCGGCTGTGGAGGGCATTCTTGTTTATTCTGGTCCTAGGTGGGCTGTGGTGCTGCAGGGATGAGGCTCACAGATCGCCGCCTGAGTTCACAGGAGCTATTGTTCTTCATTCCTGTTGCGCACTGCCATCGTGCAGTTGGCTAATGGTGGCATGGTATGCATCATTGCATCTGTTCCTGTACATCCTCTTTTTACTGAGAAGGCCTCTGTCCCATGCATGAGAGAGAAGGGTCAATGCAGAAGAGACTGCAGAGCTGCTCACAGCATATATGCCGGTTGGCATTCATTGGTAAGTAGATAGGTCCTATTTTCTTCGCGTGCTTCGGTTTTACAATTGATGCTTGCATTCTTGATTTCTGGTACAATATTCTTCTTTATGTGCTTTAGTTGATTTTGATGATCTTGTCCCTTTTATAGTTCATTCTTTGTTGCAATGTTCCTTTGTATGCCATATTCCAGTAAGTTACCACCAAATCAAGCTTAGTGAAACAATTGTGCAGTTTTGCACTTGTAGCAAGTTATTAAGGGTTATGGCTACAGTTCTGATCGTATTGTGAACCGAACTATAATAGCTAAAATAAACTGCATGTTGCCATTTTCAGCCAGTTATTTTTAATTAATATGTAAGATCTTGTTCTTTTTCATGTGTCACAAGCTGTTATTAAAGCCATGCTCCCTCTTTTGTTTTATTAGGGCATATTAGTATTTAAAAGAACAAAGTTTTGTATGTTTTGATAAACCGGTAAACATTTTTGAAATCGATAAACTGGTAAACTTATATGCTTGTTCAGCGTATAAAAGATGTATCAAAAGATTCATATTTCAGTATTTTTGTATGGTATCAATTTTATAACAATTGATTTTATATCATAAGGAAAACTTATTGGGTCAAAATTTACTTTTGAAGACGATATAAGATCCCAAATCCGAATACACCCTTAAAAGGAAATGAGGGATTAAAAGGTTCCCTGACATAATGCTACTTCATCTATTTTTTTTTGTTACAGATACGCTAGATCACCTTATTACACTTGTATTGACCTTTGATTAATCATAAGTTTACAAAACTGAAATTTTGAGCAGATTTATTTTTTTTTCAGCTTGCCTCATTGCCCTTTGGTGGGTTGGTTCAACCTGAAAATTAATACTGGCAACTTATCATTACACTTTTGTTTCCTATCTTGTCTTGCAGTCGGTGGGTTGGTTCAAGATAATCTGGAAGTCCCTGAACAATTTGTCCAACAGAGATGATCATGGATTCTGTACGGGGCTAACTGTGTAAGTCACCCATCAACTCAATGCAATTAAATGTTGTGAGGTGTGGGACTTCAGTAATCCTAGCTATTTTTTATAGGGTAACGCAATGTTCCACTACAGAATGTCATAAAGTTCGCGGACATGTCTGCATTTTTGGTTTATATTTTTAGCACAGATTTTTTTTCTTTTCTTTGCAGCTGTAGCTTTCAGTTTTTGGATACATGTTTTATATATTATGGGCATGTTTCCATTAGAGCCAAAGATAGGAAATTTCTATTATTTTTGGGTTCAAGCTTTGGCTTGCTAAGAGCAACCTCAGCAAATTACCTATTCTGGATTACCTATATATTGGTTTAATTTAGGAAATAGCAAAAAACCTTTTTTTTTGTAACCAGTTTACCAGATTACCTAAATTCCACCCTATTGTAACTCCATTTTGACATCAGAATTTCAAATATTGACAACAAACAATTCAACGACAATTAAAAATTCAAATATATAAATTTGATCTCAATTTGAGTTCAAAAAGAAAAGGAAAATTGAAATACAAAAATTGATGAACATAAAACATAACGATACATAGAAGCAATCTATTGGCCATGGAGCTGCCACAAATGCTCGATTAGAAGCTTACGGAGATGATATTTGTCCGCCGATGCATCTTCAGAAATCTCTTGTTATTGTTTTGCATTCCTCTGTGGGATCACCGTAGGTCCGACATTCTGATAGTTATAATCCATATTCTGACCTCTCCCATCCTCAATTATCATGTTGTGAAAGATGATACAAGCTGTCATGAAGCAGCACAAAGTTTTTTGGTCCAAAATCTAGCTGGTCCTCGGATTTCAAACTGAGACTGCAACAATGCAGATACTCGCTTGAATCCTTCCTCAGTTCCTTGTTCCTTTCAGAAAAGTGGACCAAGATGGGTATATACCATCGGCAAGACAGTAGCCATTTTGTACCGGTGACCATTGTGTAGAAACCCTAGATGGTTTTGGTTGAACGTGCAAATCGTCCTTGCACGGCTTTGTGTTATATATCGGTGAATAGCCCACCGGTGGCGATTACAAGTTACAATCCTTGTCGTGCAAGGCAAGTAGTTGAAACTGATTCTAATATATCTCTAAGATGGTACGGTTGAGATACAGGTTTATCTAACACATAGATCTCAAATTTCACCCAAGGAGCCCAGATTAACGAATGGACTAATGAAGGATACAAAGCTGGATTTTTATGGGCTAGAAGGCAGTGCCCCCAGGTGGCCACCCGCTAGTCTTCATCCTGGCAGGGCTGGGCAGTCTAACATGGGCGGCCGTCGCGGTGCCACCAGCGGCACATGTGACTGCGTTGTGCCGGACGAGTGCGCACCCTCGTCACGCATCCTTCACCTCTCCCCCGCGCTCCACTGGGAGGAAGCACGCGAGCCATTGCACGCCGGCATCGACCTGAGCTACGTACTCGGAATTGGGCCTGGCATGCCCTTCGCCCACGCCATACTTGCCAGCAAGGGCGCCATTTGCCCCAGGAGGCTTCGTCGTCCCCTGCGCACAGGGCCTCACACCTATTGCCAACTTGACACGGGGTACGGAGCTGTACGAGCGCATGGTGACGCGCGCCAGGGTGGCCGTCGCTGAGTGCAACGGCAAAGGCAAGCTGGCCGTCATGCTCTGGTACCAGGGTGAGGCTGACGCCTTCAGGCTCGAGGATGCCGAGCTCTTCCAGGGTCGCATGGAGGCCCTTGTTCGTGACATCCGCCACGACCTCCGCCAACCTGATCTTCTCGTCATCCAGGTATGGATCCACCGAATACTGCTTATTCAGTTCTTGCATCATGATCGATCCTCACATCTAGTTAACTTCCAGAGGATATTCACTGTTTTTTTTTGCTCCTCAAATCTAATTGTTCGTGCTGCGTCGTCGTTCATCTTTATACAGGTCCTGATTGCAACTGCACAACGGCACGGGAAGTTCATCGACCGTGGGAAGCCCAGAAGGCAGTCAGCAGCAGGCTCCAAAACGTGGAGTACGTCGATTCCATGTGGCTGTCCATTGCGAGCGATAACCTGTATCTGACGACTCAAGCCCAGGTCCAGCTAACTAACATGTTAATCAAGTCCTATCTAGCAACGCTAGCTACAAGTTTCCTATATGTCGATATATGTTTCCAAATAAGTCGCACACTTCATCTTCTGCTGCATTATGGGTCGAATGCACATGGCAGAAAGAAATCTGCCGCACCTGAGACTTACCAGAGGCTTTGAATTGGCTCCTTGAAATTTGAAGTTGCTTAATAAACTATACATATATAGCTTGGACCTTCGTCTAGGAATGAAGTCCTTGTTGCTAAGACTAGATTCACCACTGCATGTGATTGATGGTCACCTCGTTATCAAACTGAAATCTTCTCTTTTTTTTTGTTGATATATTAGACATTCACAATTATTCCAAGTTTCTTTTTTTTTGAAATGAAAATTGTTTCCCACCTCTGTGTCTCCCCCACACTTTACTTCTGTTACGTCCAATTTTTTTTAAATACATGTATGCAAGATCAGTTTTATCATATAGTGACATCATTAAAGATAAATAGTTCTATAATTAATAAAACAATATTATAGTACTAAACACATTTGCAGAAGAAAACTCTTGGTGCTCCTAGGCAATCGACTCGAGGCAACATGATGTCTTCAATGTATGCAATGATTTCTTTGACCTTCACTTCTCTCACTGAAGCATTTATTATAGGGAAAAGCAAACACATGAGTACATAAAGTTTGGGAAATAAATGACATTTTGCTTAATATCAAGAAAAGTTTAACGCATGGTTTGCCTTTATGACATCCTAATATAGACACATCATTTAAAACAAACTATTTTCTAAGTGAGATAAGCTCCGAACTCTAACAATACAGAGCATTGGATTAAACCTGACTACTAAGGGCGTGCTTGGTTTACCGCCTCCGAATGCCACACCACAATGTGGCTGCCACAGCAAAAAGTACACCTGCTTGGTTGCCAGTCTCAAACAGTAAACGCCACAGCGAAGCAACAGCAAAAGTGTGGCGGCCCGTGGCGCCGATTTCTGCCGCCACAACCTGTGGCGTGGAAACCTTCGGCTGGAATCCAAGCAGGCCCTAACTCACAAGGTTCCCACCATCAGCTGGCTACCTACTCTACCGACTTACCGGATTCCCAGCGTACCACTCGAGTAACAAACCAACCAAATCATATCTCACTAATCATGATGAAGTCCAAGCTTGCTCTTGATCTCCTTTCATATAATTATTTCAAGTTTCTTGTCAGCTATACCCCAAGTTCATGCGCTAGGTACTCCACTGTGTACAAGAACTCGCTGCAGTCAGCAGTATTTTAGGTTGTTATCTAGTCCTTCCGGTGGCAAATAAGGATCGGTTTAGACATCATCATCGTGATTGCCAAAACAATAGTTTAACCGCTAATTACTAGAATGAAATATATGCCAATTATAACATAGTTTGTAAGATTATGAAACTACTATTCAAGATAAATCTAAGTATATTATTTTT
>LAPY01001105.1:108288-120839 GCA_000970635.1 Eragrostis tef
GATTCCATGCATTCAGGAGCCAACAACATGGAAACCAAACCGGAAGCTTTTAGGAGTCATTAAATCTCCATTGTCATTTTAGTAACTGTCATTAGCATACTATTCTCCATTCCGTCTGACTTTCTTGCTTCCTCGACGGCCGTGGCCACCATATAGCTTCGACGACCTCTACACCCTGTGCCTCCTCCAGATTAAAGGTCTCCTCTCTTCCATTCCCTCCCTGAGGAAGCTGAAGAAATCGAGCATGTTTTCTATTCTCTGAACTGCGTTGCATTCTTGAAGTTTATCAACAACTGCAAGTTTTCTACAACCGTAAGGCCATGAGATTACTACTCTGTCTCTCTGTGCATCAGTTGATGCATGCATTTCCGTAACAATGTGTGATGCTTCATTATTTCGGGGTATGTTCTTTATAATCTGAATCTTATGGCCCCCTCTATTTCTCATTGCAGGATTAGATCATATCCTCACTTATTTCTTTAGGGGATTGGATTGTTTATTTTCATGTTCATAGTTTATGTTCCAATCGTTTCCCTTTTTAGAGTAACTTCGCAAAAAGGAAAAAAAAGTGTTGTTCCGTGTAATTTGTGCAGGTCTGGATGACCTTGCTCCTTTCATATATCCAGAGTCTTGATTTTGTTTGCTCTAATTTTTCTTGACTATCCAACTGAAAAAGAGAGTCGGAAGAGAGAAAAGTCCTAACAAAATAAATACATGCTGAAGAATAAGTGACGCCACTCATGTGTTATTGTTTTTTCCCCTCACATTCTCACATGATCACATCGCTGTAAGCAACTAAGCTTATTGTCCTCCCAATGGTAACAAAAATAAATGAGAAATGGGGAATTTCGTCTGCATTTTTGACAGCATACAAAAGTGGATGGCAAACAATTATAAAACTTGAATCCCTCATAAATATCTCTAGATACAGAGTTGCCTGCAGCCTGGATCACCATATATAATGATGATTAACCATCTGTTCCTGAATTTTGCTTTCTTAGAGCTCATTAGTGCATCGGCGACAATATGTCATTTTCTAAAGTTACTACTCTATTTCGAAATTATTATCAAGAAACCATTCCATCACTGTATTTTCGTGCTTGATGTGCTCTATTCTACTTTTCTCCAGCACCCTCTGCTCCAGTCGGTTCCCCTATTGTATTCTGCCCTGTTCTTTCTTATTTGACCTCATGCCTAAAATGCACATGGCTAATATATTTAGTTCTTTTTCACTGTAACTCTTTATCATTTCTAGCTTTCCCTACCCGCAGCAAAGCGCGGGGTCTTCACCTAGTTCTCTCTGAGAATTGTGACACCATGCTACATTATTGATAAACAAGGTGCCAGCAACAGAAACGATCTAATAACACAGTGTAGGTGAATTTTGTACGTGCATAGTTTTAACACAGAGTTATCACAAATGCATGTTCTTAGTCTTACCAAAATAGATGACACCATAACATAATTGGCACAGGATTAAGCCTAAACATTAAGAGTCCACCTATGACTACTGATGACAAAGATGCAATCCGACACAGCAGCACAATCCCGACAGAAGAAAGAAGGATTATCCAGAATCCGCTTAGAAAATTGAAGACAACCTCGAGGGCGATGATCCTGCCGGCCGTTTTGATGATTATTTTGCCCTGCCACCGGGTAAGCTGAGGTCAAGGTGCAGGGTGGAGTCATTCTTGATATCATAATCGTCAAGTGTCCGCTTATCCCCAAGTTGCTTGCCATCTAATGCAAGACTGAGCTGGGGCTGAATCATTTCCTTAACATCTTCGATAGTGTCAGATGGCGCCACCTCAAGACTAATCGTCTTGCCAGTGGGAGTCTTCACATTAATGTTCATGGGACAATTTCCTATAACATAGTCAATGTGCAGGGTGGATCCTTTCCGGATATCATAATCGGCAAGTGTTTTCCATCTTAAAGAATCATCGGCAAGTGCCTGCCGATTCTTAAGCTGCTTGCCATTGAAGAAGAATCTCTGCTGGCTCTGAAGCTTCGCTTTCACAGTGCCAATCGTGTCAGTGTCGATGTCCTCAACCGGAACGCATACTCTCTTGCTTCGGAGGGCCTCAACAAAAATCGGGATGCCACCATGCCGGCAGTTGTCAAAGTGCAGCGTGGACTCTTTCTGAATGTTGTGATCGGTAAATTTGACCTGATGGTTAAGCTGCTTGCCGACAAGGACCTCGTCCTGTGTTTTTGCCCTGACATTGCGGATTCCGTCACATGGGTTCAAATCAGAAGTCTTGGTCTTACCAGTGAGCATCGTTGCGAAAATAGTCATGCCGAAGTCTAGCTGTAGGGTGTCCCAGCGATTGATTTTGTAATAGGAACATGTCCGACTATCCTCAAGCGGCTTGCCACCAAAGAAGAGCCTCTGTTGGCTATGAACCTTTGCTATGACACTCGGATTATGTTCGATGGCTTTACCTCCAACGTGATGGCCTTGCCAGCGATTGTCTGGACGTAAATCTCGTCGTACCTGGTAGGACATCGCAAGATGAGGTGCAGGGTGCTGTCTGGCTTGATTTGGTAATCAGAAACTGTGCGCGCCTCCTCAAGCTGCTTGCCGTGGAATACAAGACGCTGGTCTCTTGGGCGAATATTCTCTCTTTGCTCAACCTTTTCTTGGACATTGCGAATCGTGGCAGCGGAGTCTACCACGATTCTGATGGTTTTGCCAGTGAGGGTGGCAACAAATAATCGCATCTAAACAGAAGTAGATAACTTTTACAGAGTTAAATAGAAGCAGAAACACCTGAATAACATAGTAGCGCTACTGTTTGATGAACTGCTACTGCATACACTCCCGTAAAAAGGGAGAAAAGTGTATACACTGAACACCTAAAAAACTGCTCAAAATACTAAGCTTTTTTTTTTCTAAAATAGAAGTGTCAAATGTGGTCACGTCGGCAATACTAGCTGTGTGGAAGAAAAGCAAATTTCATCAATCGAACATGCTGCTGAACCAAACATATATAGACAAACCGGGACATTGTTGGCTTTCCCAAAATATGTGGTTTAATCAGGCAAAATAATCACTGCTCTAAGTATATTTAGCTAGTCGATATATGCATTTAGATGCATGATGTCATACGATCGTCCCAGACGCATATACCTAGGCAACAGGGGTACGATCTAGGAGGAGGAAAAAATAAGGGTGTGCAAACGGAACACCGAACTCCGGATACAGATTATAGATACCGGGCGGCGAGCGGTGATGACTGATGACCTGAGCTAATTAATGGAGAACATTCCCGGGTGGAGCTCGGGCAACGCAAAACAAGGGAGAAAGCGAGGAGGAGCTCACCTTGTCGGCGGCGATGAGCTGTGCGATAGCGTCCTGCGATATGATCGATCGTATAGCGTTAGGTTGCAGCGAACGGCGTGGCGGCGGTTAACTAACATGAAAAAATGGTAGCTTATTAACCTAGGCTCGAAGGACACAATATATGGACCTGGCTTATTCGATCAACTGGAAGGTGATCCAAGTTTGACGCGTTTCCTTAATCATGGAAGATTTTGTTCGGGCTAATTAGAGAGGCCAATAGGCTGAGCGAAAAGTGGAAAATTTGGCTGATCTTATAGTATTCCTGGAGGAAGAACTAATGCAATCAGACAATTAGGCACCCTGCTCGGATCAGTCGAGAAATAAAGCTGACAAAAATGGTATTTCCTCCTCCGACTGCGTGCATGTCTCTAGTAGCTTTTCAATTAACGTCGTATGCCAATAATGTGTGTCCACATATATATCGGCGTGTTTCGTTGAGACAACAAGGGTAGGTACAATGGTGTTCTTATATATGCCATCTCGTACATGCCACGTAATGTTTAGACGGTTTATCAGACGACTTGTACAATGGGTGATTGTTTTAATTGTCTCATAGTAATTACATTTTGCTTTAATTTGTTGATAAGAAAAGAAATATTTATGAGTTGCATGACAACTATAACTCGTACAATAGTGTGTAAGCCGTCTCATACTTCTAAATTTTAGCGTTTGAGGTGGTTGCTTCGCGAAATAACCGCCTCCTTCTCTCATCACCGTCTCTCTTTCTTCCACCTTATCAAAAATCTTACGTAGCATTGCATAAGACGGGCTGTGAGACTGCTTACGTAGCATTGTATCTACCCTAATAACCAGAGCTTCAAAACGACATAAAAGCGTAGGTGAATGAGTTCTAAGACAGAGTGATCATAGCTAAATGCTTTTAGTATTACCAAAATAGACATTATGCATAGTCTTACCTCACACTCACATGCTTACAGAGAACATAATTGGCACACGATTAAGCCTAAACCTTAAGAGTGCACCTAAGACTACCTAAAGATAATGATGCAAATGCAATCCATCACAGCGTCACAACCTCGACAGAAGAGATCGAAGGACTATCCAGGATCTTGGTCTTCATGTTGCCAATCCATGCATGACAAAATTAAAGAACCAACCTCGAGGGCAATTTCCTGCCGTGATTAATTCGCACGGCTACCAGGCAAGATGAAGTCAAGGTTCAGGGTGGAGTCATTCTGGATATAATAATCAGCAACTGTCCGCTTATCCTCAAGCTGCATGCCATCAAATGAGAGCCTGTGCTCATGCTGAATCTTTTCCTTCACATTTTCGATGGTGTCAGATGACTCCACCTCAAGACTTATTGTCCTGCGGGTGGGAGTCTTCACAAAAATGTTCAAACCATAGTCAAGGTGCAGGGTGGATCCTTTCTTGATATCATATTCAGCAAGTGTCTGCCCATCCTTAAGCTGCTTGCCGTCGAAGATGAGTTTCTGCTGGCTCTGAATCTTCGCCTTCACATCAGCGATCTTGTGAGTACACCCTACCTTAACGGGTATGCTCTTTGTAGGGAGTGCCTCCACAAAAATGGGGATGCGACCATGCCGGCAGATGTCATCAAGGCAAAGCGTGGACTCTTTCTGATGAATCTTGTAATTGGGAAGTTTGCCCTGATTGTTAGTTTGCTGGCCCTCTATTTTTGCCCTGACATTGCGGGTTGTATCGCATGGCTCGAAGTCAAGCTTTAGGGTGTCCTCGTGATTGATTTTGTAATCTGCACATTTCTTTCCATCCTCAAGCGGCTCGCCAGCAAAGAAGAGCCTCTGTTGGCTATGAAGCTTCGCCCTGACATCTTCGATTCTGTTCCATGGCTTTACCTCGAGGGTGATGGCCTTGCCGGCTGGTGTCGTCTGGATGTAAACGTCGTTATAACAGCGAGCACAGCTACGAAGCCGCCCGACAAGGTCCAGGGTGGATGCGTCCTTCATTTTGTAGTCAGAAATTTTGCGGCCGTCCTCAAGCTGCAAGCCAGCGAATATAAGGCGCTGGTCTTCTGGGGCAATACCCTCTCTTTCCTGAACCTTTTTCTTGACCTCATCAACTGTGGCAGAGGACTCTACATTGATGGTGATGTATTTGCCACGGTAGTTTCTAACAAATATCTGCATCTGAACAGGGAAACAAATATGTCACAAAGTTTATTCAGGAACAAATTGTAATCGTAGGCAACAAATCTAGTAGCAGCAGAGGCACCTGAAGAACCTAGTAGCGCTGCTGTTCATAAACTGCAACTACATACACTCACGGTACTCCACTCTTACAAGGAAAAAAATAGAAAGTGCGCAGTGTGGAAAAAAATAGAACTTGCTGTACGTGGAGAAGAAAAGCTAATCTCATCAATCGAACAGGCAGCTGAACCAGACATGTATAAACCTGGCTCGTATATATTGTCGCTAAAAAAATATGTGGACGAATCAGGCAAAATAATCGATCTAAATATATTTAGTTAGTCGACGTTATATATGCTGTTGATGGCAGGAGCTAATTAAGGACGGACATCCACGGCCGGAACGCGCTCGATGCGAAGCATGGCATGGGGGAGAAGGAGATCTAGAAGGACAGACATGTATAGCGGGAGCTCACCTTGTATTGTCGGCGGCGCGATCAGCTCTGCGGTGGCGTCGTGCGATCGATCGTACGTGTAGAGAGGGAGGCCGTCGCGAGCGTCGGGGCGTCAGCTAACCAACGTTAAAGATAACAATTGCAGCCTAACCTGCCCGATGGACCCAATATATGGACGGCTCCATCGATCCGATCAACTGGAACAGTGTCCATACTTGACGCGTTTCCTTGATCGTCCGAGATTCGTCTGGGCTAATTATGGTTTGTATATATGTTGGGCCGCTGGAATGTTCATGTTTGTCTTGATTGATGCGTTTCCCTTGTGGGTTTATGGCTGCTAGTCTTCAATCCTAGCCAGTCAACAGTGTGTTTGGCAGAGAGTCTTCGGCTTCTCCTGTCAACACCATTCGTTGGAGCCTATTTTCTCTCTCCTTGCTAA
The DNA here is from genome assembly GCA_000970635.1 of Eragrostis tef. Taxonomy (NCBI): domain Eukaryota; kingdom Viridiplantae; phylum Streptophyta; class Magnoliopsida; order Poales; family Poaceae; genus Eragrostis; species Eragrostis tef. Next base: position 114,657 of record LAPY01001105.1, read on the forward strand.
AAACACTGATTTATCACTTCGTCTGATCGATGGTCGCCTCGCTATCAAATTAAGATATATTTGGGTTGATTAAACCTTCATAATTATTTCAAGTTTCTTCTCAGCCAAGACTTAACAATCCAGTACAAAGTGACAGGTAATGCTACGACATAAAGAGAGCTTCAAACGACAGAACATAAGCTTACACTACTAGAAATACCCGTGTTCCCTACCAACTAGGTGGTTTCCCGCGCGTTGCTACGGTGTTTCAGGGTTTTCAAAAATATACATTAAATCGCTGAATCAAAATGATTACATAATTTAAAATTTTATTGAATGATATCTAAAGTTTACACAAAATTCTCTAAAATTACAGATGAAAAATGCTTTAATACACTAAGAGTAATTACTGATGAGTTACATAAAACACGACTCTAATGGGGAGCTTATCATAGAGGACAAAATGATCTCGGATGTGTATGCAAGACCTGCAATGCTCGATGAATAGAACACCATGTGGAACAATTGTTGTAGAAAATGGAAACGGGAGGCCTCATTGCATCAATTCATCAAATTTGTATTCTAGTCAACTAACCTGCACATTAAACATTGTCACATAGTAGTATAAGAGGGTACTTTATCTTTGAAATGCATGTAAGATAAAGTATATACAAAATTATTAAATCAAGGACAGATAACCTAGGGAAACAGTTGCGACTCTGTCTAGCAAATCTGCTAATTAATGGTAAGTTGGAACAAATTAACGAACATAGAATGGATCTGTGGCAGAGATTACCAGGGATTTGATGAACCTGAAGTGAGGTTGTGATGAAAGTGAAGGAGAAGAGCTGAAGGATAAAAATAAATACTTCTTTCCTGACAGTGTATTTAGTCCATTAGCAGAATGATTATGTAGGAATCTTACCTTATAGAAAATTGGACAATTGCATCAGTATCATAGATGATGCAACAACTAAATTCTGAATGATTTCTCCAATGAATAGTGCTTGACCACCTGAAATCTGTCCATTCTGCATTGGCTGCGGAACTAAAATAACAATGATTACAAAAAGAGCACACAAAAGGAGTTGGAGTGAAGGTTTAAAGAAAGTGTGGAGGTTTCTTTCTTATTTTTCTACTCCACTTACCTGAATGATCAATCCAGTTACATATCTCAGACTTGAAATCTAGAGGGGAGCTTTTGAGTATCGTGTAACCTGAATGATTAAGATGACAAAATATATGCCTACCTTATTATCCAAATTACACCTGAATGATTAAGAAGACCAAATATATGCCAACCTTATGATCGAATAGCAATATGCACGAACATGCACGCATGCAGACTAAAATTACAGAAGCTAGCTTCAGAGCTGTGCAGAGATGGTCCGTGCATCTCATCAAACAACACCTGGGCGGCTGGCGGTCGAACCATGAGTTGCATATGAGCGCCTTCAGAGGGGAGATCAATTTTTATGAACCTATACGCATGCAAAGACTATCAATTTAATTACATGAACCAAGATTCATAGCTGCAAAGATGGGCTATGAATACGTGAATGAGGCTAGCATCCTAGCAGCAGGGAAGAGATGGTGGAGCCGTCCAATGCTTCGGTTTTAAGCAGCAAGTATGGGATAAGTTTTTGAGGGCGGAAATGACCGAGAGAGGAACAACTCCATTGATGACATTATCTCTTGATTGTCCAATGATGGTGGCAGTTTCTGCATGCCTGCAGCATGGGCAGTTTCTTGCCGTAAAGGGGGGCAGTGGGGATTGAAGTCTGAATTGAATGGCTAGAGCGTGGAGAGATATGACTTTAGACAGACACGATGCATTACAAAACATGATTTGACGGGCTAAACTTATCAGATGACGTGGAAGCACGAGAATCAAGCTTTATAGCCATCAATGACTGATAGTGGGTTGCATCTATATAGTATATATAGATTACTGGGAGAGTTGTGTGAGCTTCAAAATAAAAACCACGCAAATACACACAGTATCGATATGATCGGTTATTGTCGCGCAGAACTTGTATGCGTGTGCAGGGCAATGAATGGAACAGAACGAGTCCTTCTCCTTCCATAGTGAGCGAATCGAATCAACTGTAAATTCCGATCGACACGGGTCCAATACAACGATTTTTATGGCCTGAACAACCGATTTCTGCATTGGTAACACGTTTATTTCTACTCTGGTAGATAGCTTGCTGATAGCTTAATTGCTCGAACTATTGGTTGATGTCCTGTCATGCTTGTTGCACCGATGTCAGCAATGCAGGGGTAAGTTTAGTATGCCCTTGCGGTGACCATGGAGATGCCGGCGTGGCTGGCACCAAACCTGGAATAGCAATATGCACGAACATGCACGCATGCAGACTAAAATTACAGAAGCTAGCTTCAGAGCTGTGCAGAGATGGTCCGTGCATCTCATCAAACAACACCTGGGCGGCTGGCGGTCGAACCATGAGTTGCATATGAGCGCCTTCAGAGGGGAGATCAATTTTTATGAACCTATACGCATGCAAAGACTATCAATTTAATTACATGAACCAAGATTCATAGCTGCAAAGATGGGCTATGAATACGTGAATGAGGCTAGCATCCTAGCAGCAGGGAAGAGATGGTGGAGCCGTCCAATGCTTCGGTTTTAAGCAGCAAGTATGGGATAAGTTTTTGAGGGCGGAAATGACCGAGAGAGGAACAACTCCATTGATGACATTATCTCTTGATTGTCCAATGATGGTGGCAGTTTCTGCATGCCTGCAGCATGGGCAGTTTCTTGCCGTAAAGGGGGGCAGTGGGGATTGAAGTCTGAATTGAATGGCTAGAGCGTGGAGAGATATGACTTTGGACGAACTGGATGCATTACAAAACATGATCTGATGGGCCAAAGTTATCAGGTGACGTGGAAGCATGAGAATCAAGCTTTATAGCAATCAATGACTGATAGTGGGTTCCATCTATATAGTATACGTAGGAGGTAAGATGTTGGAAAGTCTTAACTATAGGTAACGAACAATCAACCAAACCGGCATGAACTAACATTTGAGTTGCATAGCATTTGTGACAATGATCTAAAATTGTCATATCTGTTGGCTATTCCATTTTAATGATTTCAGTTAAGATAGTACTCTAATAATGGTTTCAGTCAACAATTGACATTGACAGATTAAAATTTGCATGAGATTAGACCCAACAAATCTGCTGTCAAGTTCAGTGTACAATCAGGAGCATCATGGTAATAACGCATCAAGTTACACTTGTTATTTTGCATCAAAATAGTTACTCACTAATGTCCATGTATTTGTAAAAGGAACAATGTCTGGACAATGGAACATGTGTTGGATGACATTGTGAAAATCGACAGCCTGGTGGAACATGAGGAACATTGTCCCTCACCATGTTGCCATTTTCTGCAGAAAGTATACAAATTGCAGGGTATTAAAAAAAGGTTGAGCAGATAAAAAAAATATTGACTAAAGGTAACAAAATTAGGACATGTTCAGTACTGAACTGTACAAAGGATTATCGAGCATGCCATGTTACCGGAATGATTAATGAAGACCAAACCCTTTGCTATCTTCTGATGGGAAATCAATCTACATGACCAGATACACGGTAGAGCAAAATGCTTACATGGAGCTACAGAGCTGCAAAGGGTGCGGTGCATTAAAAATAAATGGCAGAGATTGCAATTGAGAGCACGATGTAGGCAGTTCAATCAGCAAGGGCGAAGTTAACAACATGCTTGCAGTATTTGGATGGGAGAGGGATTGGAAAATGAATAGCTCAATCCATATCGAAATTAGATTTGTAGGAAGCTTTGAGTAAATTCATCACCGACGGGGTTCTACTAACCTGTAAACAAATCAAATTGTTGAGAACGTGGAAGCGAGGTAATAATGTGGTGCCATCTAAAAGAAAACCAGAGAAGAATTAATGTGGCTCCACCTAAAAGAAAACTAGAGAAGAATTACTCACGAATCAAGGATTGCCGGTGCAAGTAACCTCAGCTCCACGGCTCCGCCATCCCAAACATCTGCATTCCGCAATGGAGACGGAAGGGTCAAGGACGGTAGGTGTGTATATGTGTTGCTCGGCGAGAGAATTTTTGGGATAGAAATAGCACCGTAATGGCAGCAGTTATCATAGAAATCTTGATGGGGGCAGGGAGGGTGGGGGTGTGCTGTGATAACATCTTGATGGAGGCGCCATTGAGTGGGTAGTGGCTGCAGTTTCTGCAATTGATTGAGTTGAGGTGGGGGCATTTCCTTGCCTCTGCGAGCCAGTAAAGAAATGGTGTTTAGTGGATTGCTTGATGGTAGTGATAAAGTCAGTTAACGTGTGAGGAGTGAACAGAGATACATGGATGAGTGAGCGTATCTGCATCAGGAAATGTTCAGCTGGATTGTCATACCTCATTTCTGGAATGTGTTGTGCATCATGTATCGGTCCCTGGATCAGTAGCTGATACGCACAAAAACACAGATATGGTAAATCAAAAGCATACTTCGAATAAGTAAATAAGTATAATACCTGATGTAGAACCCTTATTGGCGGTACTATAAGGATTTATAATAATCCAAGTCCATCCGACCAACTAACAGTGAAGCAGACAGCGGAAACCATGGCCCACGCCACAAGCAGACTTGAGAAGTAGAACCGAAAACCAAATCGTCGTCGTCTTGTACGAAGTTTTCTCCTACTAAACCAACAATCGCAAACGCGTGAGTACATAAATAATTGGTCTTACAAGGAGTAGGCTGTATGATTCATTTGCAGCAAGCAAACTTTTATGCAAGGTTTACTAAAGCAAGTGAAGGATTCATAGATAAAAAAGAGAATTGATTATCAATATTTTAGTTGGTTGGCCCTAGGGAGTATGGGACATTCCCGCCAGTTCCTAAGTTTTAGTTGGGCCTTCTGACCTCAAGGATCATACCGACCTGGCACACTTGCCATTACTTCCAAAACACGAGCTGACTACAACCCACTCACACGCCAAGGGCTAAGAGAGGTGGCTAATCCATACGTGCGCAACAATAATGTGTCATATGCCGTGACAACGTCCATCCGGATGAATTTTACACTCTGCAGAGGTTGTACATCTTTTCCCACGAGCTACGCACCCTTTGCAAGGGGATGCGTAACGTTTATTCCATCTCCTCCGAGTAGCCTCACAATTCGACCACGAAATCACACCCAGGGGCTAGTGACATGAAAGGTCACTCTGGCACTGTACACAGGGTACGTCGTGCTCCTGTTACTTATAGCAGGATCCTGTAACACATAACAGGACAGGCGGCACTCCCGTAACTGATAGCGGATTCCGCGAGCCAGATCACTGGTACGTTTCTTGTGTCTTCTCCTGAGCTTCTGTTGCCTCGACTGGCCTCCAGGTGGCATTTGTAAGAGTACCAAGAAGGTAGGGTAAGTCCCTCCCATTTGGGGTTCCGTGGTTGTATGGGAATCATTATGTTTACGGGCGTCAGAACCAGTCCTTATATGGCCGGGCAAGCACCAAGTCTCCCACACTAGGAGACTATCACACCACCATCATCTCACTAGTGGCCTTGCCCGCAATCCAAACCATCCCATCACCGTCACCATCATCATCATCACCTAACACTGTTGTGCTACTCCCAACCCAATATCACACACACCACCAAACTCATTTAACACAGTTGTAAAGCATATATGTGAGAAGGTATGGCAATGTAGAAACATTGCAGGGTCCTAAGCATATCTAGTAGCAAGGTAAAAGTGCCATCATAGAAATGATGGGATTATCCTAAGATTATCAAGGTGACGGATAAACAAGGGTAAACAAGGATCCAATATCAATGCCTAAGTAAGCGACATCAATATTGATAAGCAAGTAGGATTATAACTACACAAGCAGTAAAATAACAAGTAATGTATAATACGAGAGCAGGCCATATAGGTGCATTGCGAAAACAATAGTTTCAATCATGATCAAGGAGAAGTAGAGCTTGCCTGCAAAACACTATCCTAATCTTCAAGTTCTGGGTCTTCACGCTCTTATGTGAAAGTCGATGTCTTCAAGTCCTTTCTCAAAGCTCGTATCTTCCAACTCGTCCTTGGGCTTGGATTCTTCGGCTTGTCCTTGAAACTTGAATTCTCCTAGCTCTTCCTCGAATCTCGCGTATGCTAGCGCATAAAACATATCGTATAAACAAA
>LAPY01001106.1:0-14476 GCA_000970635.1 Eragrostis tef
CATCTTTGTTTCCTACCCACTCAAATCTTCCATTTGCAATTTCATCTCCTATCTTCAGAAGAACGTTAAGAAGTTCATCTCTGTTATAAGAAGATATAAAACCCTGGAAGAATTTATAATGAACACAGGAAACAAAATTGGTCAAGTTCGTTTTTCTCTACCAATTTGGTAATGAAGATTAAAATTATAATAGAATATAATGGAATCATAATAAATCTGTACATGCACCTTTTATACATCTAAATAATTTAAATATTACGAAGCCATTTATAGTTAAAATTCAAAACCCTGTAATATATTCCTCAATTGTTGCCACTTGTGACTGGACGTAGAACACGGCAAACAAGGGTTAAGTTTCATATTTAGTTATATCAAAGATTAAATCTAGAAACAACTACAACTATTGAGACCCTTGTTGTAATTAACTACTAGTGCGTCTTTGGAGAAACCTACCACTTCCTTGACACTTAGCTGCAAACAACTACAACTCTCTCAACAGACAAATTGTTGACAATGGGGGTTCACCTGTTATATATATGTTACAAAGGCTGATGTTTGGGCCATGGTGGCAAGGTTTTTTTTTTTGCAACACAAAGTGTCAAAATAGTTGTTGATTCTTGCAATGTAACATCAAGGAAAACAAGGAATCAAAAGATTTTTGTTTGAGATATTTCTGTTACTGCAGTACCACTTTGTTAGGAATTCCATGTATAGATCAGCACGAACAAAAACTATCCAGGCCACTCTTTATTTTCCAATGGTGTCCATTGTCCTCTCCTGTTTACCGATAAAGTGCTCCAAATTTAACATTTTTCTCAAGCCCTTTTCTAGTTATTATTGCATTTTGGGCTCACCATTATCTTTCAAGCACTTCTAAAGTAGCAGATGCTCTCGCGGGTGACTGGCTACGGGAGCTTGCTCTCAGGCCGGAGAGACCTGGGTTAGAGCCCTGCATCTTCTTAATTCAAACCGGGGAGGCGGTCTGCCTCTTCCCGTCAATTTTTTTTTAATATACTTCTAGTTTTCTTAACAAGTCAAATAGTTCTTGTTTTGTCTAAAAGCTATATATAATACAGAGAAAATGCATCACAAATGTATCAATAAAAGGTAGTAGGAGAATACCAGCTCGATGATCATATCGGTGCTCTCTTTGCAGGCATTTATAATAAGCTGGTAGTATCTCCTGTCCGACGAAATGTAATCGATGATGCTGTTCACAAAACTTGTACCACGCTGCTGAAGGCCCTTTGTGTGTTGAACACCGTCTTGGATGTACATTAACTCTAGTTCCTCTGACTAGAAAGATATATTTCGGTCAGTTTTGTGACACCACTAAAAGACTTCCTGGCAGTTGAATGTATGCCATATTTAGTCTGATGTTGCTTCCAAGAGCGTATTTACCCCAGTTCTTCGGATTTCATGTTTAAAGGAACACAGAAATTTGCATGGCACGGAGATCTTCTTGAGATACCGGATACTATGACGATCATTAATGTTTCAAAACATTAATATTAATTATCGTTATGGTATGAGAACAAGGGTATGCAATATAGTATTAATATTAGTCTCTATTAAGTTTCTGAATACAAATGTAAGAAAAGGGAACATGCGCACACAAACATTCAAGTAAGGGATCTAGTAAAATTCGATGTCAAGCATGCATATAGATGTTGTGAAATGCACCAGACAAAAGCACATCACCGATTATTAGTGGTAAGTTGGTAACGGCATACACAATTGAGGCCGGCTTTTGTAAAAAAAGGGAGAGGGGTATATAAAATATAAGTAGTACCAGAGGAGAGCGCCTCCTGGACGTGTTGAAATTGCCCATGTAATTTGTTCCGTGGTAAGTTGGTAACAGCATACACAATTGAGGCCGGCTTTTGTACAAAAAGGGAGAGGGGTATATAAAATGTAAGTAGTACCAGAGGAGAGCGCCTCCTGAACGTGTTGAAATTGTCCGTGTAATTTGTTACAGCCAGAGGATCAACAAAATCAGCAACATCGTGCAACATCTTGCCACTTTGCATAAACCGGTCCGACTCCTGTATATGAAGTTATAACAATGCTCAGCAAAATATTAGGGAAAAACAGGTGCTTGGCATTGGCAAAGTTTTCGTGTCTTCACTCTTCACCGACATTTTAAAAACAAGAAAACAAAAAAGCAAGTACCGGCCCGCACATGATAATTAAATCAGAAGAAATACGGCTTTCTCATACATCGTAGGTACTGAGTGTTTCAGAGGTCCTATATGCAACTGCCGGGATGCCGGTAAAATCCAGATTGAGGGAACCTGCAGAATTCAGTAATCCCCACTATATACCTGGGCTTGCAACGTCCTGCGCCACCTGTTGTGATCCGTGCGGCAGGCCACAGACGGGAAGACGACGCGCTGCGGCCGAGGATGGACGGGGAGGAAGTGGGCGTTCCGCGGCTTGCGACGTGCGGAGAGTAAGCCGGCAGGACCTTGTCGCGATCCCTTCACCTGAGTAGCGGCCATCGTGTTTCCCCTCCCCGCCTGGCTGGCACCTGTGGAAGGCAAAAGCTCCACAGCGCCACGAAATCGCGACGGAATTCGGTCGCTGGATCCGGCGAGACGAATCGATCGATCGATCGATCGATCAGTCAGTCGGTTCGTGCGGCAGGAACAGGAGGAGGAGACACGGCGGATAATAAAGCCCAACTCGATCAGATGATTCGTGCGGTGATGGACTGTGGCAGGGACCTGATTTGCCAGCGGAACCGAGAACGTCGCCGGCAGTAATCTGATCGGTGGCGCCGCAATTTATCCGGGCCGGGGTGGAACCGAGCGGGCAGCTATCCATCACCGATGCCGTCACCTTCTAGGATACCTATATGTATGGGCCTCGCGCGCAGTGGGTGGGCCGGCCAGAACCCCTTCACGAGATCTCACGGGGAAGTCCGGATTCTCTCGAGCGTGTGCGGGTGGGCTGGACTGAGGGGGAGCAGAGTGACAAGTGTCAGCTTTTGATGGGTTTGAGGCTTTGAGCGGAACTGAAGATGGATTACTCCCTTTTCAAATCTATTTGAACCATTGTGTGATACTTATAATTAATAAAACAAAAATAGATCATATAGTAATATATTTTAAAATTTTTAAAAAAAATCAACTCTTCTTGTTAAAAAAAATGAAAACAGGAAGGACCAATGAGCAACGGCGGAGCTAGAAAAATATGAAGGAGGGGGAGGTGTAGATATCATGTAAAATCTATATATTATACCCCCTCTGTCTCGAAATAATTGAGGTTTTAGCCTTTACCAGATTCATAGAAAATGTTACAAATTTTAGACAAAGCGTGTGTTTAGATTCATAGAAGATGCCCTTGACAGAAAGAGTACATGATTTTGTATGGGATTTCGTATTTTGGCCGCACCCAGCATGAACAACATAGATTCGCCCCTGCCAATGAGAACTGACACGATTGTACGGCGACATAGTGAACGACAGGAGGAGGAGACCTCTCACACAATAGGCATGGCAGCACGTGGCATATTCTTCCTAGTATGCCGCCGTACAAAGAAATTTACTAATCCCTCCTCGTCGCCGAAGGCCGACACGACAAGGCACGGGCACGACGCATAATTAAACTAGATTATCCTCCTCTCTGTCGCCGGCCCGTCGCCGCTTAATTAATCATCTTGACGGCCACCTCATCTTCCGCGTAGCCATTGTTTACTTTGGCTTAGTCGGACGCTCTAGTTTATGACTTGTATGTATATTTTATTTACGTACTGATCCCTGCAGCAGTACTAAGTATAGCCATCTCTGAAGGTCGATAATTTGTTTAATAATCCGAAACCTCCGCTCAAGTTTGTAACTAACTCAATTTCAGGTTTGAGAACTTGTGTATTGTTTGCACTTTCAGACCCTACTGTTTTGTAACGAGGACGGAGAACAACAAGATTAGTGCAAATTTGCACGTTGTAGTAACGTAAAACAGCACGATTAGTGTAAATTTACACCAATTTGCTGTCCTAATATCAAAAGAAAAACATGAAGGTAGCGGTCACGATACAATTGTTTTTTTGGTCGAGTCCGAATTGTCCGATGGCCATTAGCGATCGTGATAGCATGCATGGCGGTACAAGACGCAGAAATGGCGAAAGGGATCCTGACCTAGTGGTCAAGGTATCCGAGTAACATCTTTAAGATCCTGGGTTCGACTCCTAGTGGAAGCGAATTTTCTAAGATTTAACGGCTTTGTGCTTTCAGCGGTAGGCGACGCAGCCGTCGACAGTGAGGCGTCAGTGGTGACTTCGTCAATTCTCGAGGATTTGCCGGCTCAGTCTTCGAAGATGCTCATAGAGGTAGGGTTTGCGTATGTGCAATCATAGGGGTGAGTTTGCGTGCGTGTTGTGAATATCTGAGTTGTACTGTGTAATAAAGAAAAAAGACGTAAAAATGCCTCATTGCTTGCGGTCTTCGGAAATGTGCATTGTGGATTGGCAAAGAAGGCAGAGAGAAGTCGGTAAAACAGTAGACCATGATACCAAAAGATAATAGGTACTGTAAATCATGGATACAATCTGACCATCTGTTTAAATGGGTGACACTGTAATTAGTCTTTAAATTAAAGGGTAATTAGATCAAGAAAAAAGGGTGAAGCGGTGTCTGTTGTATCTTCGCCGGTGTCGCTCTCCGTCCGGCACACTGCCCTCGATCAGATTACTGCCGGCGACGTTCTCGGTTCAGCTGGCAAATCAGGTCCCTGCCACAGTCCATCCCATATGAATCTTCACCGATGCCGTTCCGCTCCGTGGACTCTTTTGCCCCCAATCGATCTGCTATCGGTTTTGCGGCGACGATGTTCTTCGTCTCTGCGCTTCCTCGGAGCCCCCCGTACGCGGAGTAGATTAAAGAAATAAAGACGAACGAAGAATTGGGCATCCGTTCTTCGAGTTATCCGTGAAATCTCACCGCAGGTAGAGCCATCACCTGATAAGATGGGATTAATTGAGCTCGTTGATTTTCTCCAGCCCCTCCGCAGATTCATGCTTGCGTTATCTAATAGAAAGATTGAATTGTTTAATAACAATTTTATTTTCGTGCGCTTGGTGATATGGTAGTAGGGAATGCACATGTTGCAGGGCAATTCGAGTTCATCGATCTGTGCCCGCATTGCCTCGGCTCTGCGGACTTCCGCCGGGCCGAGGCCACAGGCAGAGGACAAGAGATGAGAAAATAAGGTTAGACAAATGGGTATTCATCGTTTTTAATAATATCGATATAAAACTCATGATACTTATGTAACTATTAGAACAAAAATGTATCATGATTAAGATCTGAACTTTTGGATGCATAGAATAAACAATGTGCATTGATTTGGGTCTACCGTAAAAGTGCTCGAAAAAATAAGGGGAAGGAAACTCTCGGTCACTTCGCAGATTGAATTTTTAGCACTTCAATTGAATCGGCTAACATAAGATGTGCCAACTTGTGATAACTTGTTACTTCTTTTTCTCAATTTATCTGGCATCTTGGCTTCATCTAGCTTTCTCAAAATAATCGACATTCTCACTTCTCAATGCACCTTTCTCTCTTACCAATACATCTTTACTTTCATTTCTCTTCTTTCCATTTACTGTACACCCACATTTTCTTAATCTACGTGCCAAAAGCTAAAACGTCAATTATCTTAAGACACATGGAGTATGATTCAACTTGAAGTACATGAGCCTCTATGATGTGTTCGAGGTGCAATATGAATTGAAATATTAAGGGTCACTCAAACTCAATTTATCATCATGTTTGTACAGATAATAAACCAGGTAGAAAGAAATAAGGGCGCGTTCGGCGTCGTTACAAAAAAATCTTATCTTAAACAAAGTTTAATTACAAAACTAACTGCAGAACCCCTGGTCTAAATCGTGAGACGAATTTAATAACAGTAGTTAAGCCGTGATCAGACGATGGTTACTGTAGCAAGACATAGCTTAATTAGGCTCATTAGATTCGTCTTGTAAAGATGTATCCATTTGTTAAAAATTTTTGTCATTAGACTTTATTTAATACTTTTAAATAATAAGATTCTCTTTGATAGAGGTCTAAACACTAAACACTAATACAATAAACGCGCTCTAAGTGCAAAAGAGGTGACTTGTGTGCACTATTTTTCGTGCACTTCATAGACATCTACCTAGAATAATTGCAGTATCGTCAAGCAAAGATTAGTGGCTATTATTTACACTTTCTTGAGTACGATGACCAAACAATGGTTATTCATGCATTTTACTCAAAAGTAATTTTCCCTGACATAATTACATACGTGCCATTGAGTGGAGCGGGCATACAAGCAGACACTCCCACAAACTGGACCCAAGCGATTACCTCCCATGGCCGCAGCGCATATTTGTTTAGTAGTCGATGCGTATAGTAATAATCACAAATGATTTTTTTTCTAGGTAAGATCTTCTCTTGCATAACAACATCTTTATAGGTGTGGTCTAGCTGGGGACAAAATATAGCGACGTTTTTACTCTGACAGGCACAGGAGAATATGTTTTGTTGCATATTCTGAATACCATAGGCTTATCCACACAGCCAGCACAAGCTTGATGATTGTACTAGCAAGGTAGTAACAAGTAACAAAGGGACAATTTAATGATCAAATTTGGTGACCAGAAACGGTTCAGGTATAGACTAAAGTCATGTTTAGATCTATCTTTTAAACTTTTAGATGGCTAATTTTAGTTAATTTGGATCCAAACATGAAGACTAAAAGTGATTAAACTTTTAGCCAGCCCACCTCCTGAATTTTTACCTCCTAGTTATACCTCAACCCTCCTAAAAAGTGACTAAATATATATAAAAAAGGCAAGAAACATGTAAACCGGAAGAAAGGTCTAAAAACCAAAGACATTAATTAATCACGGATCCAAACAAATACCTTTTAAATATTAGCTAGTTAAATATTTGGTTTGCTAATTTTAGTTGGCTAGATGATCGCCTAAGACTATATATAGAACCCATTTTTCTGAAGAAAATAGCTAAAAGTACTTTGTCGGCATAATAAATATTTAATAAGCTTGAGGACGAGAATAAATAGCAGTTTATTCATTCTATGTTGTCTTACTTTCTTTGCTCCCTTTCTCAATTGATCGTACCGATGGCTACTTGGCACTAGCTAGAACGAGTGCGGCTTCTTGCGGCTAAAAACAGAAAATAGTTATCATAAGTGTAAGGAGATGTTTCTTTTGACTTTGAGGCCATAGCAGACTCTAACAAAATGACTTAACATACTACTACTGCAAGCACAAAATGTTAATTGCAAACTAGTGCAAGAATTTTTTTTTCTTTCACAAACTCAGTGCAATAAGTTGCGTTTCTTACAAATAAATCCACTAGAGGTCTAAACACTAAACACTAATACAATAAACGCGCTCTAAGTGCAAAAGAGGTGACTTGTGTGCACTATTTTTCGTGCACTTCATAGACATCTACCTAGAATAATTGCAGTATCGTCAAGCAAAGATTAGTGGCTATTATTTACACTTTCTTGAGTACGATGACCAAACAATGGTTATTCATGCATTTTACTCAAAAGTAATTTTCCCTGACATAATTACATACGTGCCATTGAGTGGAGCGGGCATACAAGCAGACACTCCCACAAACTGGACCCAAGCGATTACCTCCCATGGCCGCAGCGCATATTTGTTTAGTAGTCGATGCGTATAGTAATAATCACAAATGATTTTTTTTCTAGGTAAGATCTTCTCTTGCATAACAACATCTTTATAGGTGTGGTCTAGCTGGGGACAAAATATAGCGACGTTTTTACTCTGACAGGCACAGGAGAATATGTTTTGTTGCATATTCTGAATACCATAGGCTTATCCACACAGCCAGCACAAGCTTGATGATTGTACTAGCAAGGTAGTAACAAGTAACAAAGGGACAATTTAATGATCAAATTTGGTGACCAGAAACGGTTCAGGTATAGACTAAAGTCATGTTTAGATCTATCTTTTAAACTTTTAGATGGCTAATTTTAGTTAATTTGGATCCAAACATGAAGACTAAAAGTGATTAAACTTTTAGCCAGCCCACCTCCTGAATTTTTACCTCCTAGTTATACCTCAACCCTCCTAAAAAGTGACTAAATATATATAAAAAAGGCAAGAAACATGTAAACCGGAAGAAAGGTCTAAAAACCAAAGACATTAATTAATCACGGATCCAAACAAATACCTTTTAAATATTAGCTAGTTAAATATTTGGTTTGCTAATTTTAGTTGGCTAGATGATCGCCTAAGACTATATATAGAACCCATTTTTCTGAAGAAAATAGCTAAAAGTACTTTGTCGGCATAATAAATATTTAATAAGCTTGAGGACGAGAATAAATAGCAGTTTATTCATTCTATGTTGTCTTACTTTCTTTGCTCCCTTTCTCAATTGATCGTACCGATGGCTACTTGGCACTAGCTAGAACGAGTGCGGCTTCTTGCGGCTAAAAACAGAAAATAGTTATCATAAGTGTAAGGAGATGTTTCTTTTGACTTTGAGGCCATAGCAGACTCTAACAAAATGACTTAACATACTACTACTGCAAGCACAAAATGTTAATTGCAAACTAGTGCAAGAATTTTTTTTTCTTTCACAAACTCAGTGCAATAAGTTGCGTTTCTTACAAATAAATCCACTAATATAAGGGTTCAAGAAGTTACATTAAAGGCTAATATAATTATTATTTTACTTTACTATAGTTTGCAAAAGTAGTTGTAGGCACCGAGGTGTTTGCCAACTTAACAGACGAACTGTACATTCATAGAAGTGGATATCCATACCTTTGTGTGAGCATAACTAGAAACGGTAAATACTCTTATCATAGAAGTGAATATCCTACTGCTTCGTAAGCATGAAAGCATGAAAAAAGTTCCCCTCGCATTTCTTATTATATTCACAATGAGAAAAGGTATCTTGTTGCATGAAAAAGGTATCACCGTTTTGCACCTTTTCATCGTGAAAAAGCTGTCAGACAAATGCAGTAGCCGCAAATCTAATAACGCCGTTAAGTCTAAGCACTAATCTCGTATGCAAGGTATCATCTAACGGCAATCAAACTGGTGGGCACGAGCCCTTGTGCACACAAAATCCACACTCAAACTAGAAAATATGGCAAATGGAATACTAGGAAATGTGAAAATCTTCGGACCAGTTCAACGAAATCTTATGAACGATGTTTTCGAGAAAAAAATTATCTTAAGAACGTACATGTGGATAAGACCACCACGAGGGTGAAGTACTTCTTTAGGCCATAATTTAGCTTAGCATGATGCGATGGTTTCCTCATGCATGTCCAGGTCCACGCTGAACCTGGCTGGAAAGGCATCCCATATTAGAATTTGGGATAGGATATTGCAGGAGTGGAACCTCACCTGCCACCTTTGCCCAACAAAAGGACAAACTAATAGATCCACGCGATAAATTTACACTCTCACGAGTAGTGGAAAAAAATGTGTTGGAACAATTAGTCGCAACATTTAATTACCCTGGTGATAAGGTGCTCTATATAACGAGGAACCTTTTATGTTAGGTCTATTTTGCTATGTCAATTTTCAAGGTAAATAAAATCCACATATATGCTTACAAAGATTATTCCATGATAAGGGCCTGTTCGTTTCTTGTGGCTAAAATTTTAGCCAGAGAAGAATATTACTATTTAAAAGTATTAAATAAAGTCTAATTACAAAACTTTTTTACAATTAGACTTTAATTAGTTTTATAATTAGACTTTAATTAGTACTACTAAATGACAATATTCTATACCGATGGCTACTTGGCACTAGCTAGAACGAGTGCGGCTTCTTGCGGCTAAAAACAGAAAATAGTTATCATAAGTGTAAGGAGATGTTTCTTTTGACTTTGAGGCCATAGCAGACTCTAACAAAATGACTTAACATACTACTACTGCAAGCACAAAATGTTAATTGCAAACTAGTGCAAGAATTTTTTTTTCTTTCACAAACTCAGTGCAATAAGTTGCGTTTCTTACAAATAAATCCACTAATATAAGGGTTCAAGAAGTTACATTAAAGGCTAATATAATTATTATTTTACTTTACTATAGTTTGCAAAAGTAGTTGTAGGCACCGAGGTGTTTGCCAACTTAACAGACGAACTGTACATTCATAGAAGTGGATATCCATACCTTTGTGTGAGCATAACTAGAAACGGTAAATACTCTTATCATAGAAGTGAATATCCTACTGCTTCGTAAGCATGAAAGCATGAAAAAAGTTCCCCTCGCATTTCTTATTATATTCACAATGAGAAAAGGTATCTTGTTGCATGAAAAAGGTATCACCGTTTTGCACCTTTTCATCGTGAAAAAGCTGTCAGACAAATGCAGTAGCCGCAAATCTAATAACGCCGTTAAGTCTAAGCACTAATCTCGTATGCAAGGTATCATCTAACGGCAATCAAACTGGTGGGCACGAGCCCTTGTGCACACAAAATCCACACTCAAACTAGAAAATATGGCAAATGGAATACTAGGAAATGTGAAAATCTTCGGACCAGTTCAACGAAATCTTATGAACGATGTTTTCGAGAAAAAAATTATCTTAAGAACGTACATGTGGATAAGACCACCACGAGGGTGAAGTACTTCTTTAGGCCATAATTTAGCTTAGCATGATGCGATGGTTTCCTCATGCATGTCCAGGTCCACGCTGAACCTGGCTGGAAAGGCATCCCATATTAGAATTTGGGATAGGATATTGCAGGAGTGGAACCTCACCTGCCACCTTTGCCCAACAAAAGGACAAACTAATAGATCCACGCGATAAATTTACACTCTCACGAGTAGTGGAAAAAAATGTGTTGGAACAATTAGTCGCAACATTTAATTACCCTGGTGATAAGGTGCTCTATATAACGAGGAACCTTTTATGTTAGGTCTATTTTGCTATGTCAATTTTCAAGGTAAATAAAATCCACATATATGCTTACAAAGATTATTCCATGATAAGGGCCTGTTCGTTTCTTGTGGCTAAAATTTTAGCCAGAGAAGAATATTACTATTTAAAAGTATTAAATAAAGTCTAATTACAAAACTTTTTTACAATTAGACTTTAATTAGTTTTATAATTAGACTTTAATTAGTACTACTAAATGACAATATTCTAAATGGCTAAAATCTGACTAAAGAAACGAACAGCCCCTAAGTTCCACATTAGTAGAAGTCTTATTTTTTTCTCTGAGGGCAAAAGAAAAAAAAAACATTGACAAGTCAAATATATACATCAAAGTAACAAAGACATTGACTTATTACAAATTGTCAATAAAACTTAGTACTATATCATTCAGATGTGCAATGTTCGGTGCCCAATATTTCTTCCAATCTTCCTTTCAAAAAAATATATTTCTTCCAATCGGTGGTGATTCTGTTTGTATTAGTCTAGCACATAATTGTGTTCTTCCTTTTTTTTTACGTTTTTTTCCTGGCAACGAAACCATACAAAGTTAGACCAGAACATGCCAGAGCACGTGGAGGCAATTTTGCAGCCCTAACCTTTTAAAAGTTATAAATTTGTTAGGTACTACTTTTCGACAATGTCCTTTCCTAAATTTTTTCTAATTCCGATTAAGTATATAAATGTGTGTATTTTCAGGCACGATCGTTTTGGATTGGCCTCGTCCCTACACTTGATTGGTTTGTACTGAACCATGCCATTCATTATGAAGCGATACTCATCGAGTATTCCATCTAGACGTTGAACCATCTTGTGTGTGAAAATTGCCAAACAACGCCATCATGGATGGTATGGAACACTTGTCGGTCCATTCTAGCAACCTAGCACACACTTTTAAACAACTCGTTGAGTTGAAGAATCAATATAGAAAATTTCATTTTTAGAAAAAAGGATGATTTTACTTCCAAAACAACAAATAGGGGTCTTTACTTTCAAATATATACAACAATAATTTAGGGAAAATTTCATTATTTTCTTACTTATCTAGCATAGCTTTTTTTTGAGAATTACACAGTACAACGCAAACGCTCACAACCTATATGAACAACATAGGTACGCAAACTCTACCCCTGTGAGCACCTCCGAAAGACTGAGCACGGGCAGATCTGGAGATTCCAATATGTGTAGCCTATGGTTGGGTCGGAAGCTGGTTGGGCCGGGTCGGGTGCGCTCAACAGGGTCTGTGCAGCTTACAGGTACGCTGTAGAATATATATTAAGTCTTATATTAATACGTAGTTAGTTTTGTTGTTAGTAGAGAACCATTTGCCATCTTCATGATAGAAAAAGTAGACCATAGTAGGTACCATCTCTTCACGTTGTCAGGAGAGAACTTTTGCTTGTACAAAAAAAATCAATGGCATACTACAGAGGAATATGCCCGAAGATGCCATATCATCTCTGAAAAGTACTAGATGCCTTTGTCGTCATTGTTGATCCGCTATGAGTAGTGCTCTAGTTATAGTACGAGTTATTTTGGCTTCAAGTTATGAGCAATGCAAATGCAAGTATGCAATTGAGAGAAATGTAATTGGACACGCATCAGGTCATTTGCGTTAAAAAAAATATCCTTTGACTTCCCTTGCGTTATTTATGCAATTGGTAATGTGCTCGTAGCATATTCCTGAGGTTAGAACTGATCTATTCTAAAGAAAGATCTCTTTTTGAGGATCTTAATGTAGTCTTGCTGAGATACTGGCATCCTACTACAATGGGAGAGCGACACAAATGTAGCACAAGCGTGCAGATCCGTTCTTAACCAAATAATTTCGCGCTACTCAATATTTGTGTGAAATTTCACAAATTTTATGAGGAAAGACCATCATAGGTTTCATAAATGCTAAGGATTTTTTTACACTTTTTTATCCATTTGAATGTAAGGTTACATCCATTGAAAAATTCTCATGCAACACATGAGAAAGAAAATGCTGCCAAGTGCCAACTGGTATTGGAATTTCACTATGAAAAAAAACAATTGTCGACACGTGAGGTTTCAAAAGCTAAAGAAAAACGTTTTTTTTTAGATGAAGCTAAAGAAAAACTTAAGAAAATGGAAAACCATGTCTCTAGAAATAAAATTTGAAAGAATGAAGGGGCTGAGATGCAAAACGTGCGCCTCGAATCTTGGCCCGGGCGAGCAGCTTCCCGTCTCCCCGTCGCAATGACTCAGCACCACCTCCCCCATCCTCTGTGTCACTCTCTCTCCTCTCCCTTCTCTCTCCCTATATGAACAACATAGGTACGCAAACTCTACCCCTGTGAGCACCTCCGAAAGACTGAGCACGGGCAGATCTGGAGATTCCAATATGTGTAGCCTATGGTTGGGTCGGAAGCTGGTTGGGCCGGGTCGGGTGCGCTCAACAGGGTCTGTGCAGCTTACAGGTACGCTGTAGAATATATATTAAGTCTTATATTAATACGTAGTTAGTTTTGTTGTTAGTAGAGAACCATTTGCCATCTTCATGATAGAAAAAGTAGACCATAGTAGGTACCATCTCTTCACGTTGTCAGGAGAGAACTTTTGCTTGTACAAAAAAAATCAATGGCATACTACAGAGGAATATGCCCGAAGATGCCATATCATCTCTGAAAAGTACTAGATGCCTTTGTCGTCATTGTTGATCCGCTATGAGTAGTGCTCTAGTTATAGTACGAGTTATTTTGGCTTCAAGTTATGAGCAATGCAAATGCAAGTATGCAATTGAGAGAAATGTAATTGGACACGCATCAGGTCATTTGCGTTAAAAAAAATATCCTTTGACTTCCCTTGCGTTATTTATGCAATTGGTAATGTGCTCGTAGCATATTCCTGAGGTTAGAACTGATCTATTCTAAAGAAAGATCTCTTTTTGAGGATCTTAATGTAGTCTTGCTGAGATACTGGCATCCTACTACAATGGGAGAGCGACACAAATGTAGCACAAGCGTGCAGATCCGTTCTTAACCAAATAATTTCGCGCTACTCAATATTTGTGTGAAATTTCACAAATTTTATGAGGAAAGACCATCATAGGTTTCATAAATGCTAAGGATTTTTTTACACTTTTTTATCCATTTGAATGTAAGGTTACATCCATTGAAAAATTCTCATGCAACACATGAGAAAGAAAATGCTGCCAAGTGCCAACTGGTATTGGAATTTCACTATGAAAAAAAACAATTGTCGACACGTGAGGTTTCAAAAGCTAAAGAAAAACGTTTTTTTTTAGATGAAGCTAAAGAAAAACTTAAGAAAATGGAAAACCATGTCTCTAGAAATAAAATTTGAAAGAATGAAGGGGCTGAGATGCAAAACGTGCGCCTCGAATCTTGGCCCGGGCGAGCAGCTTCCCGTCTCCCCGTCGCAATGACTCAGCACCACCTCCCCCATCCTCTGTGTCACTCTCTCTCCTCTCCCTTCTCTCTCCTCGTATAAAGCGCCTCTCCCACGACCGCGACGCCGCCCATGAGACGAGCGCCACCGCCCCACCGCACC
>LAPY01001106.1:41202-52721 GCA_000970635.1 Eragrostis tef
GACCACCAGTGAAGCGGCGAGGACGGAGACGATGGCCAAATCTTGGACGACGAGGAACAGGAACAAAGAATAGGATGAACGGTGAGTCATCGGGATCCATATCGTGCTTTCCTCTGCCTCTCTTCTCTGCCTCTCAGTGGAGAGCGAAGTGTCGATAACGTGTTGTAAATGAATCGAGAGACAAACAAATGATCCAAGAACTGATCTTTCATTGATGAATTGGGGTTACATTTATACTCGGTCAACATGCGCGATGGCGTCTTTTCGGCGATGTCGGTGGCCGAACAGACGCTCGCTGGGGTGACCGTTCCCCGGAACGACGCCCAATGGGCAGTCAACTAATTACGTGATTACCAAGTTAATTGATCATTAGAATGTTTCACAACAATACTATCCCGTATAGGTAGCTGGGTAAAATATCAGATATTTGTTCTTTGCCAAATTATGATAGAGCCAACTGTCAAATACTTTAAGATAAGTTATAGAGTCCTGATCAAATCAAGAAACTTCCACGTTCTAACTTGTGAATTATCATCTGTGAGAAAATCTATTAGGGCATGTTTGGATGACCGGAATCGGGCCGATTTGAATATCTTTCCACAGCCCGACATGCTTGGCTGTCCATGGAATCAAAATGGGCCTTTAGCGCCATTTCCATCGGCAGAAATAGTGATCTGCATCGCATTCCGACCCCAAAAGCACGGAAAGTCACAGAATCTTATATCAAAAGTGTTCAAATGGTCTGCCACATGAGTTGTGTTTGGTTAAGTGATCCTCTGTCGGAAGTGAACCTATTGAGTGATCGGAAGTGAACCTATTGAATGCATTAATAAAATGAGTTCAAAGGTTCAACGTACCTTTGAAATTTTATTAAAAAAAAAGTATCACAGCCCACCGAAACCTGTTGGACCAGGTCCAAGAGCCATAGCCCGTAGCAAGGTGAGCCAGAAAATGCCATTCCTTAGTGCATTTAGCAGTAGTCGAACCCGGACCGGCTCCCCAAAATTCCTCCGGAGCGACCTGATGCTACTTTGCTATTAAGTGCATTTATTTCTTCTAATTAATGGTTTTTACTATTTTTTAGTGAAATAGTACATTTTGAAATTGAAGCTTTGTATGGTTTCGGCAATGACGAACATCTTTCTGACTTGAGTTTGTGACAACCGCCATAGCGAAAGGGACTTTCATACGGTTATTGAGGCTGTTCGGTAGGCTGCGGCTGCAAAAAAATAACTGCAACACTGTAGCGAATGTAAAAACACTGTAGCAGCTGCAGAAGAAATAACTGAAACACTATAGCTGTTGCAAAACAGCCGCTGCAAAGCAGCCAAGCGAACATGCTGGACAACCGCCATAGCGAAAGGGACTTTCATACGGTTATTGAGGCTGTTCGGTAGGCTGCGGCTGCAAAAAAATAACTGCAACACTGTAGCGAATGTAAAAACACTGTAGCAGCTGCAGAAGAAATAACTGAAACACTATAGCTGTTGCAAAACAGCCGCTGCAAAGCAGCCAAGCAAATAGGCTGATTGTGGGAAGCATGAAATGACTTGAAATAGTCAGCATAACCATATGATGAATTACGGAATTATGAGAGATGCTCATACTTAGAAAAGGGAAGTGCAAATTGTGCCTTGAGAAACCTAACTAAACATGTGAACGACCTGGCTAAATCTTGCATCAAATATTTTTCTTTTATCTTGTTTTGTCACAATGGAGAGAAAATTCAAACCTGTTCATCTGAAATGGCAGATTTTATTTCTGGGCAAACATACATACGCGGTCAATCGGACGGTCTGAAGAGGGCCAGTCGTGACTACAGTCTACAGTCTCCAGAAGGCCCTCTCACAGCCGTCGATTTGGCAACCGGGGATTCCTTCTACCGCCGCCTCGATTTGTTGACCGGTTCGCCTCATCATCGCCGCCGGTGGGACACTGGAACCTAGAGAGGGCTCATTCCACCGAGAGTCCGAGGCGGCGCCCTTCTCCTCCTTGTCTTGCCTGTGTGATGGGCCTGAGCAGGTTGCAATCCGGTCGGACTCCAATCGATTCCTTCTGTTTTCGGTACGCAACCCTAGCTTTGCTGGGAGAAACTGCGAATTCGTCCTGTTCCAATCCAATTTTCTCCTTTCTTTGTGAATTTGTTTGCTGCGTCATACCCTGCGAATCACCGTCCGCCTCTTGGTTGGATTGGGTTATTGATCTTCGGTGCTCAATATTAATAATCTGCGGAACTGCGCGCGCATTTCATTTTTCCGAAATTCTTTTTTTTTGGGTTAAATCGAACGCCCGTGCCCCGAATGAACTCCGCCCCTGTTGGATTCTCAGCGAATTTGTTTCTGTTGGCGTTCTCGTGGCGGGGTTTTAGCTTAAAGCTAGGTTTCGTGGCCTAGCGCTGGTGCCAGGATGCAGGAGGTCATACGGATACGGGGCGAGGGGATGGCGGATTGATGTGCGTGTGTGCCTGTGATCAGAGGGGAGTGTTTCGGTAGGTGCAGCACCGAAACTCTGTGAATTTCAGCACACGAGGGAGGCATGCCTTCTGTGCCCGTTAACTGACTTCGATTCTTTGGGGTAATCAGGCCAGGCGATTTTATTGCCTAAGCTTGTCTGACTTCGAGGTGTTGCGTTTTTTAGTGGCATCAGTTGAGGTCGGTGATTGACTTTGATATGAGGTGAGTGGAGCTTGCTTTACCTGATTCAGGTATTTTGCTTTGGCTGTGTTGCCTAATTCAGCATTTTACTTGATGCATTGCTGATTGATGAATAGTTCTTCAGTAATTTGTTTGCCTCTTCAGAAGTGTGGATCTGAAATGCATTTACTTTCCTGTTCTTTCTTTACTCAAATATGTGTTTATATATTACTTCCACCTGCAGGTAAGGCAGAGGAGCTCACTAGGCAGAGAGACAAAGATCTAGTACTCTTCACAATCAGTGATGGCGAGGATAAAGCCTAAGCAATTGTTACTTCAAAGCAAGACGAAGAAGGGTCCAACTCGAATCAGTTACTCGACTATCATCACATGGAACCTAATCGTCATCTTGGTTGTGCTATCTCTCTATGCCACTTACAAGCATTTGCATCAGAGGTTGACGCCCTTTCTTGCAGTATTTTCTGTTTGTTGTGGTATTAAGGTGTCCCAGGCACATTTGATCTGGGAAAGATAGTTGTGCATACTTCAAGATTTAGTTCACACGGATGTTTTGCATAGTTTTTTGTTTTATGAGTGTTAAAATATATCTATAGGTCAGTGCTTCTGTATTGATGTTCTCAATCACAGGTCAGCGGAAGACATTGAAGTGGATCTTCATCGTGCTGAGGTATGTCACAAAATGTAGTGCATATAACAGTGTTCTTGTTTTGCACCCTTAATCTGTAGGTAGGCATCTCATTTATGTTTATGACGTGCCTTTGTCTCTGGGTTTCAACTCACTCAACTTTAGGGCAACAGCAATGTATATTGCCCATGTAGTACATATAGCTAGGCCCCACAACTGGTTGACATTAGCTATGACAAACTCCACAATGGTGATCTCTCTGAAGGACCAAAGGTGGGTCCAAAAGGATTAAAAAAATCTCCACCAGCCTACTCATGCCAAGAGAGAAAAGATGGAGAGGGGATAGAGAAATACATTCTTTATTCCTTATATGTAGCAATATGGCTAATGCCCACTTTTGCAATGAATGATATAATAACCATCTCCACAATGGCTATGCACCTCTATATGTAGAGTACTACACTTAGTGTATAATGCCCACGATATTCTTCCATTGTGGCTGCTATACTTTGTCTAATGATAATACTAGTCTCCTAGATGATACATTTGAAAATCTTTTTGTGGTTGATACCACTATTTACATTTGGGGGTTTAACTTGTTGTAGTAACTACGAAACTGACTCTTGTTCCTTTTCGTCGTATTAACAATAGTAAATCCTGTTTATAAGGAATCTATAGGCTTCCTTTCACCTTTTTTCTTAACTTCCCTTTCAAACATTATTTGTTAGTGACAAAATTGAACAGCTATTTGAAATGGTATTTAACATTTAACCAGATTTATGATACTTTTGTACCATTTTTCTTACTAAATTACAATATCAAACTCATTTCTTGTTCTCTTTTGTGCCTCTTTTTGTTGATGTCAAGCACGCTGGAAGATCCGAGGACCCTCAAACGACAAGCAGACCAGGCTATGCAGTAAGTTTTGCATCTTGTGATGTATCTTGAGTACATATATGATCCATTCACATCATATCCATGTTATACATTGGCCTGCTACTGACAGCTAAATCAGGTTATGATTTGATTTTCATAAACTCTAATAGTAGGACACTTTGGAATTTCTGTGAACAAATATTTATGAATCTGAAAGTTGTGCATGGAAAAACAATGTTGCTTGTAGTTGACAATGCATTGTTGCATAACTGGCTCTGAAGTGTTTATTTTTCTGTGTTTGGTAATTGGTTCCGACGTATGTTGTTTTAGATGCTACATTTTTTTACAAAATTAGCAGAAAATTATTTTTTTGTGATATTATTGTAAGTATGAGAAACACGTATCACACCTTACCAAGTTGGTTTTTCGCATTTTGTGTTCAATAATATTCTTCACAGTGCACACAATGAAGTAGCATAAATGTCAGATAACCCTAGGGACTGCATTTAATGATGCCACTGTTTTTTTTCTGCAGGTAATGAACACTCCTAAAGGTCCAATTACTATAGAAATATATAAAGATGCTTCTGCGGATGTTGTGGATAGATTTATCAACTTGTGGTAAGTACTGGAATTTTGTTATGAATGGTTGTCCTTCATTAGTGTTTTTTATGCTCTTTTGTTATTTGTTGATCACATTGTCTTGCTATATGGTTGTGCTATATTAAGCATATATATAGTTCAAAATTGTATCGTTTTAGTAAATTTATGTGTACACTAGTGGCCAAACTTGACAAATAGCTCATATATTCACCAAAGGGAAATTCATTTCAACCTTCCATGTTATCTATTATAGATATAGTCCATTTTCTTTGTGAGTCTGCTATTACTTATTTCGTTTGGCGTCAACTTCCCTTCATGCAATCCTGTGATCATAGCCAGTCATTGTTATTTTACACACAAAGGAGCGTGCACTACTGTGGGATCGATTAAGTCATGAGCTGATCTGGCCTATGGATTATGGACCTGAAACGATTAATTGAAATGGTTCGTAAACAAGTCACCTTCTTACAGACACAAATGATTAGGTGCACCTGTGTAGTTAGCCAGTGTCATGTTCTTTATGTTGTAAAGCACCTGCTACATCTGAAGTAATCTAGTCATGAGCTTACAACCTTTTGTTGTTCGTTAATGCAGCTTATCGCAGTAAAGAATATTTTAAATTAGATGGATTTGATATAAATAATATTTGAAGATTATATGATTACCTTTCAAGAAAACAGCCATGGGTTGACTAGTCCTGGTTCCACCCAACAAGGATCATGAACTTGTACAACTTAACCAACTCTATCTTCCTGAATTTCCCTCTTATTAGCTGAAGAAGCTGAGGTTTTATTCTATAATATATTCCAACTTCATTACACAATACATTTGCAGCATAACTATTTTATTCGGAAATTTATGTTGATATGACATCTTCCAAACTGGCTTTGATAAGTCATATATCTATCTTCAGCTAAAGAGAACAGAAGATTCAAAATTGGACACTTTTAGTGTACCTGAATGCTTGATGTGTGAAAAGAAAGAGTGGTATTGTGGTAGAGCTATGCACGACTGAACATTGAACAACACAGTTTACCTGCAACCACAAGGGATGCAAGTGGGTTCACGATTGGTTACATGGGTCAACCACTCTTGAGTCTTGTTGGGTTGAAGTGCATTTCTAGTTGGGTGGAGTGAAGTTTCTGTTTGATGCTAAATAAAAATCAAATCTGCATCCCCCAAACCACTGTTCCACATTCTGTAATCACTTTTCTAAAGTTGACGGACTTAATAGTTAATAGTACACTGCTATATTTCAGATTAAGATATGTACCTGCGAGCCTGCTGTAGTTTGACTAAAATCCTCAAGGGGTTTATGTTCAATAGTCAGAAGCATGAGTTCTTACTTGGAAAGTGCATGTTGGCATTGCTCTCCCAAAGGAAGCAATCAATTGTCTCTTTTGCACCCATCAATAACTTAAAAGTTTCAGTGAAATATCGTTAGGACAAATAGTGGTAGTACTGATAAACTAGGTACTGACTGGCAGTTAATGTTACCATGAAACTGTTGCTATCATTGAGGTATACGGAAATCTTTATTTGGGATATCTATCTTACAGGTTATCTTGATGCATATCTATGGACTTTAATCATTTAATATTTCACATGTGAGAAATTAAGCTACTAAGTTAATAATTATTTTGGATGAACTATCAATTTGTTAACTAGTGATATATCATCTGACATTTATCCTATGGCGCAGCAAGAGCAACCATTTTAAAGGGATGCCATTTCGTCATGTGATAAAGAACTTTGTAATTCATGGAGGTGATTTCGATTTCGATGGAGCTGCCCAAGAATGGATACTGAAAGCCAAAGCCAATGGGAAAAATGATCTTAGGTTTGGCCCTTAACAGTGCATATTTTCTTGAACTCCTGAGTATGTTAGACTTAGGGTAGCAATTTCTTAGCTAACTTAATTTCTGTGATTTTACAGTCCAAAGCATGAGGCATTCATGATTGGGACTGCAAAGAATCCAAATAATAAAGGATTCGATTTATTTATCACAACCGCTCCAATTCATGATTTGAATGACAAGCTTGTTGTCTTCGGGCGAGTTATGAAGGGAGAGGATATTGTTCAGGTACTTTTCTGAAGTTATCTTTTTAAATGCATCAGTAATGTTTTCTTTAACTATTAAAAGTACATGCATTGTTTTCCATTCATTGTTTTGGAGTGTTTTCTTGAGTTACAGTATATAAGTACACATGTAGTATTCATTATATGTGATGATCATCAACCATAAATTGTTCTTGTGCTCTGTCAAAGAAGATATTCAAATAATAATTAATAGACTGGTCGTTTTTTTGATAGAATGATGCTTAGACTGGGCGTTTTTTTTAATAATTAATAGCATGATGTCAATTATACTGAAAATCCAAAGTAGATCACATATTAATTTAACTTAGTTTCATTTAACCTCAGTGAAATCCAAACAAGTCTTTCTTATTTTTTTATATTTCTTTCTTTTTAAACACAATCAGGAGATTGAGGAAGTCGACACTGATGAGCATTATCAGCCAAAGACTGCAGTAGGCATCATTGACATCATGCTAAAACAGGAGCCATGAGCTGATCCTTTTCTGTCATGTACATGAAAGAGCCTTAACCACCTGCCTCACTGTCTGTAGTATGAGAAGGTTCGTACATCTCATTGCGCTGCTTGTTGTATTGATGAATACGGATCTGATCCTTCCTATGGACGCCCCTGGACTGCAGAGAGGGCACCTGCTATGTGTAAATGCAGTATTTGTGTATAAACAGACACTTGCATTGTTTGGCTGCCAACTTCTTGTAAGCATTATCGTGCAGCTAGGCCTCCTGGTGTCTTGGTTGAGCTTCCGTGGATCTGTGTAGAAGAGTTTTGGTGGATTGTCTTCGAATTCCGATCCTCTGCCTTGCTTCTGCAAAATTGGCCTCTATTTTTTGCAGTAGCATATTTTATCCATATTAAACGCTATCCAAATGAAAAAAAAGTGTGAATATGAGATCAGACGAGTAGGTGTGAGAACAAGCTTACTTTTTGCTTCAAAAAATCATAGGCATGGAGCGTATCATGATGCATTGTCAAATGAATAATGTTCCGCCTTGTTTGCTTGGCTGCAGCTGAAAGCTTTGAGACCTTGTGTTTGTATCTATTTCTCTTTTTGTATACTAGTAGAATTGAGCTGCTCATTCCACGATTGACAAAGCTAGAACGAGCTCTCTCTTACTTAGAAAGAGTCTCACGTTTTGCAGCTATAGTGTTTCAGTGATTTCTTCTGCAGCAGCTAAAATGTTTGTACAACAGCTACAATGTTCGTAGTTATTTTTCTGCAGCCGCTACAGTCTTGTTTAGTAAAAAAAAGATTAGGGATTGGAGAGTTCCAAAAACGTTTCTTGTGAAGGTGTTTCGGTTGTACGAATGCACCATAGGATTCTCATAGGATAAGATAAACTTTATTACAAGTTCGAAAATTGAGCAAATTGTTTAGATGGGCCACGTACTCCATTGTTTTTTTTTGATAATTAGTACTCATTTAGATTAAACCTTTAGAACCGAGTACAAGGAGAAGGGATGCAATCCCTTTAGATTACATAGTACCCCTAAGTGGGTGAAGATGCTCTCAAAGAGCAGAGAAAAAACTACAAAACAAGCTATCGACGGGCTGACCGCCAAACCACTGCCGAAGGGGCCTCGCTGCAATAGCGTAGGTAGATCGAGGGCCTTGTTGCCTTCTTGTCGAAGAATCGTCGGTGAAATATGATCTGTATGAAATTCACCTGGACGCAAATGATAGGCAAAGCAGGCTCCTCTGGATGGCAGAATGTTCGAAGGCAGACATGCTGGATCCGAGTCGCTGCGAACGGAGCACCCGTGATGGTCGACGTCTTTTAAGACTCAAGCACGGAATGTCGCCGAGGACATCGAGGAAACAGGTACCATCAGGAGATGCTTGTCTTTGTGGTCCTTGGAACCCTGCACGGAACAGAAAACATGAGGGAGCAACACACGCACTGAACACGTAGCTCGCCACGCGCTCATGTTCGACGCTATCGAAAATCATGAGCGCGAAAGCCGTTGCGCTTCCGTACACTGCATGTGCACCACGTGTCAGCCGTGGTCCAGCCTGACTCGAGACCGACGAAGGCTTTGCCAGAGACTTCGCCGAAGGTTGGGGCATAATAAAGGATTCGATTTATTTATCACAACCGCTCCAATTCATGATTTGAATGACAAGCTTGTTGTCTTCGGGCGAGTTATGAAGGGAGAGGATATTGTTCAGGTACTTTTCTGAAGTTATCTTTTTAAATGCATCAGTAATGTTTTCTTTAACTATTAAAAGTACATGCATTGTTTTCCATTCATTGTTTTGGAGTGTTTTCTTGAGTTACAGTATATAAGTACACATGTAGTATTCATTATATGTGATGATCATCAACCATAAATTGTTCTTGTGCTCTGTCAAAGAAGATATTCAAATAATAATTAATAGACTGGTCGTTTTTTTGATAGAATGATGCTTAGACTGGGCGTTTTTTTTAATAATTAATAGCATGATGTCAATTATACTGAAAATCCAAAGTAGATCACATATTAATTTAACTTAGTTTCATTTAACCTCAGTGAAATCCAAACAAGTCTTTCTTATTTTTTTATATTTCTTTCTTTTTAAACACAATCAGGAGATTGAGGAAGTCGACACTGATGAGCATTATCAGCCAAAGACTGCAGTAGGCATCATTGACATCATGCTAAAACAGGAGCCATGAGCTGATCCTTTTCTGTCATGTACATGAAAGAGCCTTAACCACCTGCCTGACTGTCTGTCTGTAGTATGATAAGGTCCTTACATCTCATTGAGCTGCTTGTTGTATTGATGAATACGGATCTGATCCTTCCTATGGACGCCCCTGGACTGCAGAGAGGGCACCTGCTATGTGTAAATGCAGTATTTGTGTATAAACAGACACTTGCATTGTTTGGCTGCCAACTTCTTGTAAGCATTATCGTGCAGCTAGGACTGGTGTTGAGCTTCTCTGTGTAGAAGAGTTTTGGTGGATTGTTTTCGAAATCCGATCCTCTGCCCAGCCTGTGCAAAATTGACCTCCATATTTGTAGTGGCATCTTTTATCCATAATAAACGCTAGGTACTATCATTTTTCCAAATGAAAAAATTGTGAATCTGAGATCAAACGAGTAGGTATGAAAACAAGCTTATATATTTTCTTCCACAAATTATAGGCATGGAGCGTATCATGATGTATTGTCAAATGAATGATGTAGAGAGATCAATTGAGTTTAGATATTGTTTAGAAAAAAAATGTTTTCAAATGAATTTTAAAGGATTCTAGAGTCCCAAAAACGTATATTGTGAAGATGTTTGGGTTGTACGAATGCAATGCACCATACGGTAAGAATAATTTTATTTCAAGTTTGAACCAAATCGAGCAAATATACTAGTCTACGCTTCAGCCATAGTCGCGCGTTGGCCTAGCTTTCTGTGATTCAGCCGACTGTTGGGCCTCTATTGCCTCGAGGCCTGCTCGTGTGCTTAATTACCATCATCTTGGGCTACATTTGATGTCCACAGCCCTCTTTTCCCAGTCCTCTCGTGCGTCGGGCTTCGACCTCGAGGCCCGTACTCTGCCTCTCTGTATCCCCGGACACGGTGCGACGCGATGGTGAACCTGGAAAAGGAAACATTATATTGGTGACTTAATTCCATCGCCAGAAGTTTGGTCTCTCGTAGCCGAATAGGAGTATGACTCGATAAGCATCAAGTGTGTATACATGGATTTCCAAGAAAACGATACGACTTCTTTATGTACTCAGGTAGTACAAAAGGATTACGTGAGGATTTAACGTGGACAAGCGTAGCTGCCGCCATGGCAGCAAACTATGGTTTCAATCTACTACCCACCGATGCATTTTTGAAGATCCTACTGCATCTGCCGACAAGTTCGAGGCGGCGGTTCCGCCTTGTCTCCAAGAAATGGCGTGATGTCATTGACGAGCGAACTCAGGAGAGGCAAGTACGTGTTGAGAAGAGAGCTGCGATCTTACTAAAGAGTTAGAGATCATACCGAAGCGACTACTTGACCCTCGCGAAGACCAACCATTGTATGCGAAGGAGGAGCGAAGAAGAGCCCAGGCGAAGACTGCCCGCCACCAGCGAAGAAAGAATGAAAGCACAAACAACTTAGAGTAATGATCAGCTCAACTTAGCCCGACTTAGAGTCGTATCGAGTTGGCCAATGGCACTCATGTAAATATGGTCTACCCTCTCCCTATAAATATGAAGGGGATGGACTTGTACAGACATCTGTTTTTCGGGCCACGAGCCAAAGGAACAAGCACTCGGACCACACCTTACTCTTTCAGAACACTTAACCCTATAAATATGAAGGGGATGGACTTGTACAGACATCTGTTTTTCGGGCCACGAGCCAAAGGAACAAGCACTCGGACCGCACCTTACTCTTTCAGAACACTTAACCCCTTCGTCTGGCATCGCGGGCAAAGGAGGGCTTCGCATACTTTAAACTGTAGGGAACCTGACCAAGGACACCTTCGATTGGAGCTCCCGAGCCAAGAAGAGGGCTTCGCCAACGTCATCACCTTCGATCCGCGACTCCAAGCATCAGGAGGGCTCGCTGGGTCAATTCGGAGGCCATAATCACCCTCGACGACTCCAAACGAACCAAACGTCATCAACAACCCGTTGGAGGGCTTCGACACATCAACCAAGGCCTTCGATCCCCCAACAAGATGCATGCT
>LAPY01001106.1:93979-107010 GCA_000970635.1 Eragrostis tef
CGACTAACCGACGTGATACACATAGCGGCCACTTGCTAGGTCGCACGGGTCTTCGTGAAATCGTGTATATCCTGTAATAAGCATACTATAAAAGTGATTGAACCTCTTTATCATCATGAATCTATGAGTCTGTTGAGGAATCTAACAATGAACTTTCATAAGTAATGGTCCCTGAGCAGCCTTTTGCCATCCTCGCCATTTAAGATGCAATCATGTTGTCATATATTTATTCTTTATGAAGTAATATATAATGTAATTTTTTTATGTACAAGTATATATGTATGAAGGCGAGGGAGTGACATTAATGAACAAGTAGTATTTTTTTTGAAAAATGAACAAGTAGCTTTGTTTGCTCCAAATTGTAATGTTGTCTTTGTATGAATGATTGTGTTAACATATTGCTAATTGTTCAAACATGTAATTTGCAGAAAGATGGACGCGTAAAGAGAGAGCACGATATCCTATAATTCTACAAATAATCGTAACATGCTATTAACAACACACTACATCTTAGATGGGCTCGCCACAGCAACTAGTCAACATTAATCTTGACAGCTTATGCTTCATCCACCAGAAACTAGAAGCATACATAATATCTTTATCCACCAGAAATACCCTGGTAACCTCCTGTTTGCCCATCAAGATAACTTCACAGAAATTCAAAGTCTCACTTGTCCTCTACATTATACAATGTTCAAATTATCCATTGTTAGATGGTAGGAAAAGATGATATGTGCTATGATTGCTGATGAACCCTTTCATCTCTTCCACCTTCTGCTCCGCCCATAGCTTGTCTCCTCCTGCAGACAACAAAATGCTCCAATGTTTCATATACCCCATATTGTAAGACAGGACTATCTGTTCCAAATTAAAATGCAATGCTTTACTGCGAAAGGTAATGTTATTCCTCCATTTCCACTGTGCCCATAACAATGCAAGAAAACAGAATCTACTGTTATCCCCTTTTTTCAATTTATGTCCACAATCCAATCTTCTAAATTCAAAATCAAATCAGTGCATATTTCAGTTAATGTAATGTTCGAGCTTTCAAAAAACAAAAGGGGAGGTTGGCTGACATTATACCTGCTGCCGTACGTTCAGGTTGCCTTGGGTATTAGTATGTCCTCCATGTTGCGACCATTGTCCAGGCCAAGGCCCAGACGCACTCGTTCATGGCCTCAAGCTCCGCCTCGGCCTCGGTGGCCCTATGCTGCCACACCTGGACATCGGAGTGGACCCATGCCTTGATGCGGCGGAGCTCGTCATGGAGGCTGTCCGCGACCTGGTCGGCGGCGCGGATCTGGGTCTCTGCCTCGGTGAGCTGGGAGAGGATATGTGCATTGTTTGAGCACGCACGACATCGGCATGAACACGTGCTGGTTGGTCCGGTCGAGGTAGAGGTGGCAGATGAGGTCCGCCGCACGCAGGAGAGCGAGCTCAGGGTCGTTCCAAAGGGAGCATGCCCCTCCTCCGCGGGATCCATAGGAGGCCATGGCGGTCTCCGGCGGCGGCGGCGGTGGCTTGTGGTGGAACGGACGAGCAGTGCCTTAGGGTTTCATGCGCTAGCTGCTGGAGTGTGCCACCGAAAAGGAAGGTCACACGTTCCTTGTTTAGGTCTTTTCCTGCTCTGATCTGGTGGCTTGTAGTAGCACATAGCAGTAACATTTATTTGTGTTACTATGAGTTTTAGGCTTGCTATATTTAGACACATTGTTACTACAGTAATTAATTGTAACACATTTTTACAAATCAATCATTTGTGTTACAAGCACACTAAGTAACACAAATGCTTGTGTTACTATGAAATATTTTTGTAATACATTGTTACTTGTGTTACAAATGTGTTGCAAAAACCATGTTTTGTAGTAGTGGTATTATCCCATCAGGTGAAACACTAATTGCATGCTCTAGAGATTAAAATATGTAATTGAATCGGTTACTTAAGTCAAAGATAACAGTAAAGGACACAGAATTAGTCACTGTCACTGAACATCTTACTAACCTGAAGCAGAGGATGTCGTTATGAGTGATCTAAGCTTGCGGGGAGAATTACGTGTTGATATATATGTCACAGTAAACCAACTGAAACCAACCATTATGTTGTATTATTATTATAATAAGCATAACATGGTTATACAATATACATTTAGGTAAATTCTGTTAAATCCATTGGTATGAATAGAGTGTATGGTAGTTACAATAGCATGATCTCTACGGGAAAGGGGAATAAACCTGAAGCAGAATTTCAATAGCATATTATTTAGAGCAAGTTACATGATTCTTTCAATAAAACTTAAAAGGAACCATTGGCAGCTGCAGCTTTAAGGTGTAGGATGATAGTATATGATATGAAAAGAGCATATACTACGAGGAAAAAAATGACCAAGTAAATAACAAATTTGATGCATTGGAAGCGCGGACTTGTTTGGCAGAGCAGATGACCGAGGGCGCCGTGATCAGAGCCCGCAAGAAGAATTAGCATTTCAATTATGCATGCGGATGCCAGCTTCCATGCTAGTTACTAGAATGATATTGCAAAGCTTCTGTATTTTATGTCAAATAAAATTAAGGGACTGGATGATCTAATGACTGTTGCTTTGAGCTTAAGTGACCACATGGCTAGTACTAGACATTAGATCCTATTACAAATTTCAAGGAATGATGTTGCATTTCATATGGTGTTTGTCTTTGCACACCACTTGCATATACAAATTTAGTCCAAAACGAAGACAGCTCAGGTAAGGATAGATTCTTGTCATCTAGGGCGGTGGGGAAGGCGCCACAAAAACATACCATATGTACAAATTTTGGCCAAAATGTTTTCTCATATTTCTGAAAACTTACGATTACGATAGATCCAACATACCAAACACAAACACATTATATGTTTTGCCTTACAGAAAATAGTGTTACCAGATCTATCAACATTTAAGTAAAGTGATGTGCCTATTCATTTTCAGCAAATATGTAATATTTTTTCTTAAGAAAAGTTTCCCTGTGATGGCCTCACATGAGGATACAACTAACGCAACACCTTCATCTGCCAACAAATCAAACTAACATAAATAAGAAATACCACTCTAGCATAGTTGGGATAGAGATGCTTATTAGTGACCATTCCTATTACAAAAGCTCTATCCATAGGGGTGAAAATTTGCATGACTAAGACCTCCATGGTTTGATCACACACCATGCTCAGCATGCCCATGCCGTCTTCATGCCTTTGCAGCTGCGCCCTGAAGTAACCAAACCCAGCATAGTACCTGCAAAAGTTTTGAATTAATGAAGATCTATCAATTACCACACCATGTCTACTTTGCCATGGAGCCCGACATAAAGCAGATGCTCCTACTAACAGTTTCCTTTAAAGATTAGCACAAACTCCGCCAGCAAATTAAAGGCAAACTGAACGGTTCGCCCTAGGAATTCAGCCTGCTAGTGTTTCGTAAAGATATGATCATTTTTTGAAGAGTAAATTTTACAACCTACATGTGGGTCTTTATGCATTGTAACATTTTTAAACATGGTCTTTACTGAATTTGTCTTGTTCATCTGCCTTCCCAACATGTGGGTTGTAACAGACTCACTCACCTATGTCCTTTGAGTAAAGTTCAGGTAGGTCAACCCCACCTTTGCTTCCTCAAATAGAAAAAGAAAGGTACTAAACAGGAATACATCAGGCGGTAATCCACATTATGTGCTGACAAAGAGAATTCAAACGTGGGCCATCCAGTCCATCTGTGGAAGGGTTATTTTTGCTCAATCATAGAGAAGTATACAGCGTTTACAAGGTTAGCAACTACAATGTGAAAATATCAAATTCAATGGACGCATTCCTACATATCACTATAAGAATGGGAACAATAAGCTCACCAAAAATATAAAACGATGTGACAGAAATATGTTATTTCTAGAACAAAATAAGATTGATAAGACAGCGTACTATGACGGTCACGTAGGGACTCAGATGAGTCGAAAAGCAAAGGTATGCTAGAAACAAAATTGAATATTCATAATTACCACCTTAAATTCTCTAACTCCGGAACCCATCTTTTTGTCAGCTCTGGGATGGAATTTTCAGGGCCTCCATCAAATGTGATTTTCTGGGCTCCTTCATAAGTCCATTTATTGTGTACCTTCATGCAAGTTAAAAAGGACGTTATATACAGATAATTCTTATCAGAACTTAGAAAAGAGTAAAAAGTAAAACCAATATGCTTAAAGACATGTAAAATGAGCTGCATGGAGACGGTATGGGCTTACTCTCGTAGCATGTTTTGCAAGAAAGTACGCATAAAATGAATGTTGTCCCATATGCCAACTTTAGCATGAAGCAAGTCTTGATCAATAGATAGGGTATCCATATAATCCTTTTTAGTACTTTGCTTGTAGGTATCCATACAATCCTTTTCAAAATTCCCAACTTCAAGATTGCACAGAAACTCATAGATGCTCTGCTTTTGTTTTGGTTCATGTGACTACAAAAGAAAGTAAATGTTAGAATCAAATGAAATATCAGGGCATCCTGTTAAATTCTGTTAAATCCAGTGGTATGAATAGAGTCATGATCTCTACGGAAAATGAAAGGGGAATAAACCTGAAGCAGAATTTCAGTAGAATATTATTTAGAGCAAGTTACATGATTCTTTCAATAGAAGGAACCATCGGCAGCTGCAGAATTAAGATGGAGGATGATAGTATATGATACGAAAAGAACATATACTGGTGTACACGTATGGTACGAATACGAGCTACCAAAGGGATGTCAACAGCACATACATGTGTTTAGTATCTGTAACAAATGCCTTTTGATCAATGTTACTAATATTTATACCTTGGCCTTGCCATCTCCATGAAAAGCCATACAATCGTCAACTAGAGGAACTGCCCAATAAGGCACAATGTAGAAAACTTAAGATAATACTTATTTTGCAGTTTCTTGGGTTCTGGACAGATTTTCAAACCATCCAAGAACTCCCAGCGCATGTTAGTGATATCATGATCAATATTAGGATGATGGTTTAGGCTTAATAACTCTCACACAACTCTTTCATCTTCAAACAATCAACACAACATAAATAAAAGACAACTCCAGCATAGTTCAGATATAGATGCTTATGTATCTAGGACCAAACTACTAGAACTTCATCCATAGTTGGCGAAAATTTTGCATGACTAAGGCCTCCATGGTTTGACACACCATATATATATTCTCAGCATGCCCATGTTTTGTTTACGCCTTTGCAGCTGCGCCGAGAACTAACCAAAGCCACCATAGTATCTGCAAAAGTTTTGAATGAAGATCTATCAATAATTAGCACACCATTTCTATTTTGCCATACAGCCTGACATAAAAGCAGATGCTCCTACTAACAGTTTCCTTTTAAGATTAATTAGCACCAAGCTCAGTCAGCCAATTCCCAAACAAGTGGCTAGTCCTACGAGGACATTGCGAATTAAAGGCAAAGTGGAGGGTTCGCTCATAAAGAAATGTCGAATCATTTTCGGTAGCTTGAGAAGAAGAAATTATGAACAGCGCCCGCAAGAAGGAATTAGCCTCCAAGGGTTACTTTACCATCATGAAAGTACGATCGAAAACAAAAAGAATATCTTTTAAGCTGTACAAACAAGTATATGAACTATATATGTTTACTAGATTAGAATGAAAAATTAGCAGCACCTAAAAATTTAGCTTGTAACATATTTTGCATGAGGCCAAAGTACTAGCTAGTTATTACTAGAATGAAAGCATCTGTATATATGTCAAATAAGATCAAAGCAATCGGATGACTTTGGCGGCTTTGAGGTTCACTGACCACATAGCTAGTTTATATTAAGCATACCATATATACCTGCATGACGCTGCGGTTCAGGTACGTTGCCTCAGGTGTGCGCGTCCTCCATGACGGCTTCAGCTTGTGCAGTAGCCGCGTTGACCCGCGCTGCGCCAGTGTTAGCTTCTTGCAGCTCCATCTCGCCGTGGAGGCTTGCATGTTATTGCTTCTGCTCAAGAGATCCTTCTGGGTGAGCTGATGAATCAGCAGCTGACCTATTCGCCTCTTTCAGCTGACAGTAGCCGTCTGATATTCGTTGCCTCCGTATCACAGACGGTGGTAAAAGGAAAGCCGTCTGAGAATGTTCTATGGCTTGGCGTCGTAGCAAGGTTTTAGACGTATTCTTTATATCACCGTCTGAGTTTGTTGTGATACAGACGGTTTTTGTTTACCGTCTGGAATACACCGTCTGAGAATTGCGTTTCTGTCGTAGTGGTTGGGACAATTTTCACCAATATGCCTTGTGGATGATAGCGAGCTCGGTGCTGAGGAGGCCGTCGTCCCGACCAGGAGCGACAGCGCCGTAGCTGCAAGGGTTGTTGGATCCGTAGGATGCCATGGTAGTCAGGTGGGGCAGGAGTTGGTCAGCAGTGGCAGCTTGCAAGGGGATGGCCGAGCGTTAGGGGTTGGTTTGGTGGAGAGCGACTGAGGAAGTGTGGATCGGATTAGGAAAAATGCAATGGCCCAGACACTCGTTCCATTCCCCTCAATCTTTTTCTACAATGACCCAGTGGGGACCAGATCCAGCCGTTGTTGACGTCCTGCCTGGATGGCGTGAGAGGGTGCTCCGTCTGCAGCACCGTCCCGACTGGAGCCACGAGTCCAGTGTCCCTCCTAACCGATCCCAAAAGCAGCTCCCATGTTTCATCTATATATTTATTATGTACCTTGAAAGGCTAACTACGTTTGTAGATTTAACTTTTTTTTTGTGATAGCAAAGTTGGAACTTGGAACTGACTGGCAACGCTTGCAAATTGATTGCGCAACTATAGTCCAATGTTCATAGTGCCTCGGGTAGTAACGCGTCCTCCATGACAGAGTCAGTCTCCGCGCCCACGTAGACCCGTGCTGCGCCGGTGTCGGCCTGAAGCCCCATCTCGGCTGCCTGCTGATCATGCGCCAGACGAGCTGGTTCAGGGAACAGGGTCCTCGGCAGTAGAGAAGAAAATTGAGAGAACTGTAGCAGTTGCAACAGTAGATCGTGTGAGAGGGAACAGTAGCCTGAATTAACACTGTAGCAAAAGTACCATGTGGTCAGGGTCTGTGTACGGCGCGGCCAAATTTCCTGTTTCATCACACTGTAGCACCTCCATCTGGTGCGTTGAATTCTAACCGAGCGGTCACGGCCAGAGCTAATTCGCGCTACAGTAGCTTCTCTGAATTGAGACCTCTACTTCAGAGGATCTGAATCCTTCAGGGACCTGGTTCAGGGCCTCAAACTCCGCCTCAGTCTCTGTGGCCCTGCCCTGCCGCGCCTCGTCGATGTCACCTGGACCCACGCCTGTGTGCGACGGAGTCCCTCCTCACACTCTCTGAGCTCGTCGCGGGGGCCATCCGCAACCTGCTTGGCGGCTCGGATCTGGGCCTCGGCATAAAATGATTTAAAGCATAAAAAGAGAATTCAGTTGAAGGCAATACTATAGGAAATTCATGGTTATATTAAACCTTCATATGTACAAAGAAGTTTTCAAACATCTTTAGGATTGTACTACGAGTGGCTACTACATATATAGGGTAGATCGATAGGTATTGGAGGGCTGAACCAGAACCAGGGATAAGAACAGCTGTAAGAGATTTGTAGTAGAGATTTGGCTAGACAAGTATAAAGAGTTTTGGCTTGCAGTTTCATGTTGCCTTGTAGTTTCATGTTAATTCTGTTTTTATATTATAGTGTATAGATTCCTTTGTAGATTTAACTTTTTTTTTGTGATAGCAAAGTTGGAACTTGGAACTGACTGGCAACGCTTGCAAATTGATTGCGCAACTATAGTCCAATGTTCATAGTGCCTCGGGTAGTAACGCGTCCTCCATGACAGAGTCAGTCTCCGCGCCCACGTAGACCCGTGCTGCGCCGGTGTCGGCCTGAAGCCCCATCTCGGCTGCCTGCTGATCATGCGCCAGACGAGCTGGTTCAGGGAACAGGGTCCTCGGCAGTAGAGAAGAAAATTGAGAGAACTGTAGCAGTTGCAACAGTAGATCGTGTGAGAGGGAACAGTAGCCTGAATTAACACTGTAGCAAAAGTACCATGTGGTCAGGGTCTGTGTACGGCGCGGCCAAATTTCCTGTTTCATCACACTGTAGCACCTCCATCTGGTGCGTTGAATTCTAACCGAGCGGTCACGGCCAGAGCTAATTCGCGCTACAGTAGCTTCTCTGAATTGAGACCTCTACTTCAGAGGATCTGAATCCTTCAGGGACCTGGTTCAGGGCCTCAAACTCCGCCTCAGTCTCTGTGGCCCTGCCCTGCCGCGCCTCGTCGATGTCACCTGGACCCACGCCTGTGTGCGACGGAGTCCCTCCTCACACTCTCTGAGCTCGTCGCGGGGGCCATCCGCAACCTGCTTGGCGGCTCGGATCTGGGCCTCGGCATAAAATGATTTAAAGCATAAAAAGAGAATTCAGTTGAAGGCAATACTATAGGAAATTCATGGTTATATTAAACCTTCATATGTACAAAGAAGTTTTCAAACATCTTTAGGATTGTACTACGAGTGGCTACTACATATATAGGGTAGATCGATAGGTATTGGAGGGCTGAACCAGAACCAGGGATAAGAACAGCTGTAAGAGATTTGTAGTAGAGATTTGGCTAGACAAGTATAAAGAGTTTTGGCTTGCAGTTTCATGTTGCCTTGTAGTTTCATGTTAATTCTGTTTTTATATTATAGTGTATAGATTCCACATTTTCAAGTCTCATATCTTTTCGAAATACAAATACGCTCAAGGGATGAGTTTTAATGCAGGTTTAAATGAAACTTTCGAAATTTGACTTGGAGCCTAATCAACTTTAAGTAAATTTGTTAGAAATTAAAAAGATTCAAATTTTGGTAGATTTCAAATGGAAGCAAACACCTGAGCACACATTTTTATATTTCAACAATTTCATATTTGGACCATGTTTTAATTACTTTTGTGAGTTTAATTTTGAAAAATTCATGGCAAGATGAGGTTTAGAGGGAACCTTTTCATTTGGAGTGATTTTTATTTCCCTTTTGTTTAACTTTGAAATTTCTGGCTGTTACAAGGAACAATAGGACATATCTAAGTATATCAAATTTTGACAAATTGAATCAGTTAGTTGGCGTGAACGCATAGATTTGTTGAAAAAAGCTGATGCATCACAACCTTCACGGAAGGAATGAGAAGATTCCGTTCATGCGTATAGGCGGCAACAGAATATAAAGGTTTTGACCCTAGACATGACAACGCGGCATTCAAATCTCTGAACACTACGGATTCTGATGGGTCTAGGATACTGAAGACGGCTTTACAAAAAGTAGTGTTACCGGATCTATCAACATAAAATAAAGTTTGACAGTAAGGAGAAACATCCACAATAGGTAACAAGAATGCTATGCTACCTATGATTTCTTTTTCATGCATATGTGCAATATGTATATTTTTAGATATTGGGCAAAGGGTTTTCCAGCGTTGACCTCACATGAGGCCACAGCCGAGTATTATAACTCACACAATTCTTTCGTCTGCCAACAATCAACGCAACATAAACAAAATACCACCAACATAGTTTGCAAAGAGACACTTATATAGGAAAAACATATTCCTAAACCTCCATCTATTCTGGGCGAAATTTTGCTTCACTTAAGACATCCAACGTCATGACACACCATCGTCAGCATGTCAGTATTGTCTTTTTTTTTTCTGTCATTGCACCTTTGCCGAGAACTAACTGAAGCTGGCACGTTCCTCGGTATAGTACCTGTAAATAAGTTTTGAATGAAGACCTATCAATTACCACACCATTTCTACTTAGTCATATAGCCCAACATAAAGCATACTATGCTCCCACTAACTGTTTTCTTCTAAGATTAGCATGAAGCCCGCCAGTGAGTTCCCAACCAAGTGGCTAATCTACTAGGCAGTTGCAAATTAAAGGCAAAATGACGGTTCGCCCTAGGAATTTAGCATGACGGCATTTCATAAAGAGACGTTGAATGATTTCGTTACACATGCATATATAATAGCTTGAGAAGAAGAAATTCTGATCAGAACCCGCAAGAAGAATTAGCATCCAAGGTTTCCTTAACCATAATAAAATCATGATCATCATTTTTTGAAAGCCGTATAGTACGTCATACACTTAACATTGACTAATAATTCACTAACATGAGTATTCCATCGAAAACAAAAGGAATAATTTTTTAAGCTATACAAACAAGTAGATGAGAACTATGCTTAATTACTAGAATACAATAAAATTAGCCGGACATAGATTCAGCTGTGTGTAATTCTGCATGGCCAAAGTACTAGCTAGTTACTAGAATAGTATTTCAAAGCTTCTGTATGTCAATTAAGATCAAAGCAATTAATCGGATAACTTCAAAGCTTCTGTTCAGTGCGCATATATTAAGCATACCGGCATGAAGCTAGCTGCCGTTCAGGTGGCCTCAGCGAGAGCGTCATCCATGGCGGCGTCGACTTGAGCATCGGCCGCTTCGACCTGTGCTGCGCCAGCGTCAGACACAACGTCTCTGGTCTCGCCGTGGAGGCGGCTTGCCTGCTGCTGCCCGTTGTCCAGGCCCATGCGCCAGAGGAGGTCGTTGAGGGCCACGATAAGCATAGTTTAGATATAGATGCTTATATATTTAGGACCAAACTACTACTAGAACTTCATCCATAGTTGGCAAAAATTTTGCATGACTAGGACCTCCATGGTTTGACACGCCATGCATCCTCAGCATGCACATGTCTTCTTTATGCCTTTGCAGCTGCGCCCAAAACTAACCAAAGCAACCATAGTATCTGCAAAAGTTTTGAATGAAGATCTATCAATTACTACACCATTTCTACTTTGCCATACAGCCCAACATATAAAAGCATATGCTCCTACTAACAATTTCCTTTAAGATTAGTACACTACACTCAGCCAGCCAATTCACAAACAAGTGGCTAATCCTACGAGGAGGTTGCAAAGTAAAGGCAAACTGGACGGTTCTCCCTAGGAATTTAGCATGATGGTGTTTCATAAGGAGATGTTGAATCATTTCGTTAGCTTGAGAAGAAGAAATTATATATGATCAGAGCGTGCAAGAAGAATTACCCTCCAAGGGTTCCTTTGCCATCATGAAATTACGATCAATTTTTGAAAGCCGTGTAGTCATACAACTTAGCATTGACTAGTACTTCACTAACATGGGTATTCCATCGAAAACAAAACGAATATGTTTTTTAAGCTATACGAACAAGTAGATCAACTATGTTTACTAGGTTAATGAAAAATTATCTAGCGGCACATAAAAATTCAGCATGTAATTTTGCGTGAGGTCAAAGTGCTAGCTAGTTATTACTAGAATAATGTTTGAAAGCATCTGTATATATGTCAAATAAGATCAAAGCAATTGGATGACTTTGGCTTTGAGGTTCACTGACCACATAGGAAGTTTATATTAA
Organism: Eragrostis tef; assembly: GCA_000970635.1. Taxonomy (NCBI): domain Eukaryota; kingdom Viridiplantae; phylum Streptophyta; class Magnoliopsida; order Poales; family Poaceae; genus Eragrostis; species Eragrostis tef. The sequence goes on from LAPY01001106.1 coordinate 105,446, forward strand.
TAAGCATATAATATATACCTGCATGACGCTGCCGTTCAGGTTGCCTCAGGGAGCTAGCGCGTCCTCCATGACGGCTTCAGCTTGTGCAGTAGCCGCATCGACCCGCGCTGCGCCAGTGTTAGCTTCTTGCATTTCCATCTCGCCGTGGAGGCAATTAAGATCAAAGCAATTAATCGGATAACTTCAAAGCTTCTGTTCAGTGCGCATATATTAAGCATACCGGCATGAAGCTAGCTGCCGTTCAGGTGGCCTCAGCGAGAGCGTCATCCATGGCGGCGTCGACTTGAGCATCGGCCGCTTCGACCTGTGCTGCGCCAGCGTCAGACACAACGTCTCTGGTCTCGCCGTGGAGGCGGCTTGCCTGCTGCTGCCCGTTGTCCAGGCCCATGCGCCAGAGGAGGTCGTTGAGGGCCACGATAAGCATAGTTTAGATATAGATGCTTATATATTTAGGACCAAACTACTACTAGAACTTCATCCATAGTTGGCAAAAATTTTGCATGACTAGGACCTCCATGGTTTGACACGCCATGCATCCTCAGCATGCACATGTCTTCTTTATGCCTTTGCAGCTGCGCCCAAAACTAACCAAAGCAACCATAGTATCTGCAAAAGTTTTGAATGAAGATCTATCAATTACTACACCATTTCTACTTTGCCATACAGCCCAACATATAAAAGCATATGCTCCTACTAACAATTTCCTTTAAGATTAGTACACTACACTCAGCCAGCCAATTCACAAACAAGTGGCTAATCCTACGAGGAGGTTGCAAAGTAAAGGCAAACTGGACGGTTCTCCCTAGGAATTTAGCATGATGGTGTTTCATAAGGAGATGTTGAATCATTTCGTTAGCTTGAGAAGAAGAAATTATATATGATCAGAGCGTGCAAGAAGAATTACCCTCCAAGGGTTCCTTTGCCATCATGAAATTACGATCAATTTTTGAAAGCCGTGTAGTCATACAACTTAGCATTGACTAGTACTTCACTAACATGGGTATTCCATCGAAAACAAAACGAATATGTTTTTTAAGCTATACGAACAAGTAGATCAACTATGTTTACTAGGTTAATGAAAAATTATCTAGCGGCACATAAAAATTCAGCATGTAATTTTGCGTGAGGTCAAAGTGCTAGCTAGTTATTACTAGAATAATGTTTGAAAGCATCTGTATATATGTCAAATAAGATCAAAGCAATTGGATGACTTTGGCTTTGAGGTTCACTGACCACATAGGAAGTTTATATTAATAAGCATATAATATATACCTGCATGACGCTGCCGTTCAGGTTGCCTCAGGGAGCTAGCGCGTCCTCCATGACGGCTTCAGCTTGTGCAGTAGCCGCATCGACCCGCGCTGCGCCAGTGTTAGCTTCTTGCATTTCCATCTCGCCGTGGAGGCGGCTTGCCTGCTGACCGTTGTCAAGGCCCATGCGCCAGCGGAGGTTGTTTTGGGCCAAGACCTCGGCCTCGGTCTCCGCGGCCCTGCGCTTCCGCGCCTCGTCGCCGGACTGCACCCACGCCTGCGCGCGGCGGAGCTCGTCGCGGAGGCCGTTCGTAT
>LAPY01001107.1:12239-60839 GCA_000970635.1 Eragrostis tef
CTCGACGACGCCATCGCCATTGCTGCCTGCTTGCTGCTTCCTCTGGTCTGCCGATGCCCACGTCGACGGGAAGAAGAAGAAGGGGAAGGTTTGTTTGAGAGCAGAGCAGAATCTGAGGCTGCTATTAAGGGCACGACCGGCCGGAGACGAGGCGGGATGGGGATATCCAAATGCCGCGCACCATTGGCCGCAATATCTGCCTGACCGCGCGCCATTGGGCCACGTAGGATGGACGTATCTTTGGCCGTCCGACGTGGCGTGGCTCTCCCCGGCTCTCCCGGATAGTGCTGGGACTCACGGGCCCGTCGTGCTTCGTGCCATTTCGTGCCCTGCCGTGACGGGCCGTCGGGCCGCATCGTGCCGTGCCGGTCGGCCCGACATGGCGAAAATACGGCCCGGGCACGGCACGGAGCACGGCGGGCCGTCGTCGGGATGCGTTTTCAATATAGAAAATACGTATTTTTGTTGTCTAATTTGATTTTTTTTATAATGTTACATGGATAAAATAATTTTAAAAGTTCCATAAAAATTACAATAGCATAGCACAGATAAATTACATGTTCATATCAAATTTGAGTTCCAAAATTATCATACTTTGACTGTAACAAAAAAAACAAAAGAAAAGTGATTTTTTGCAAATTTTATCTCCAAAAATACATTGAATTTTCAACTCAATTTTTGTGTGTAGCTGTTACAAGTCAATACCAACCTCTATAATTTTTGAAAAAATTTTCAATAATGTTTTCATGAATGTGTGTTCAAAATTTACTAAACAATATAGAAGTTATTAGCTTTTGAGATAAATGAGGAGCATTTCAATCTTACATGAATGTAAATGCCATAAAAAATTTATACAAAATTCCTATGTGTGGCGATGTAGAAGTTATACTTCCACACAAAAAATTTACTTAAAAAGTCAAATTGGTTAGAGATTAACAAAAAAGTAAAGATAATGGTAAATAGTGTCCATTAGTGTATTGACTGATACATTCAAAATTGAACTACAAAAGTTTGCATACGAAGATTCCACATGATAGAGATGATTTTTTGAAGATTATAGAAAAAAGAATCGTCGAATTCGGACCACGCATGCAAAATTTATACAAGTTTGTATTTTTAAATACGAATCAAAATAACAAAACAACAGCTGGTTAAAGAACTTAAAAAACACGTTACCGGGCCAAATCCGGGCCACTGGGCCGCCTTCGGGCTGTGCCGGCCCGAGCACGGCCCGTATAACAGTTTCGTGCCGTGCCGTCCGATGTGTCGAAATTCCGACACGGCACGGCCCAAATCCCTTCGGGCCAGGTCGTGCCACGTGCCGTGCCAAACGTCCGGGCCACGGCCCACCCGGATTTGGCCCGACCCAAGTCCCAGGACTACTCCCGGAGTCCCGTAGGATGTGAGGCTGCAAAATTGGGGCAGTTTCAGGGCCACGAACTGAGGTCCACATATCCCAAGGGCTTTGCTGTCTGGAATATCTACAGCGCGGCCCGTGTTACTTTTATCCACCAATCCAAACGGTCCGGATGTGCAAAGATCATTTTCTTGCCTCAGCTGGTCCCAAAATTTCGGAGTATATCGAATGGTGCGTACTTCAGGAACCTAAAACGGTGCATATTGAATTGCATATTTTGGAACATTGGTAGTCCGTCATTTGGATCTCGTGGAGCCTCGGTCTCGATATTTTTACAATGACGGTTGCCAATAAAGTTTATGGAAAGAGGAAAACAAACGATCAGTTCCTAAATTGGTAGTATCAAGGTATATTCCAGGTCTTTGAACTCTTCAACTGAAGATTCATTATGTTCCCACACTTTCAAACGTATAATCCAGGTTCAGGACACCAAAAATTCCATACAACTGATGAAATGGCTTCTAATGATGCAACAATTGTCATCAAATATCTATGTGTATCATCCTTGTTCTCACTTTATCGTGGATGGTGATGGTGTCGATGTTCCATGGCTTAGAGTCAGACGTATCATTTAGTTAGAATAGAACGTTTGTCACCCCCGGAAAACCGATGGTGCGCTTCACTTTTTTATGAAATTATTGGCATGTCATTCCATTCGGTTCACGTCGTCTGTGGTTTGTGAAAAATATTTACGGTTCACAAGCACTATGACAATATCATCGATGTAAATAGAGATTAAAATAGTTTAGACGACGAGCTGCATTATGTCTGTCGTGTTCAAAAAACGAAAATCTGGTTGTCTGGTATTTCAAGTGGAATAGACCTTTTTTTTTGCTACTGACGAGGAAAGTCACTCAAGGGTAGGGGCGGAAAGGATACAATATCAATAGGCAATATATTATTTCAAACTTTGTTTCTTCACAACAGACTGAGACAACTTTGTGCCTAGTTCGCTTCCATTTTGATCTCATCTGATGTGGCGTACTGTTAGGCCATTTGAGGCAGTTCTTAATTATCGATCCCATTTCATCGTAGTACATACAAGTACGTACAAGTCGCACGCTTCCACAATATACATAATCCTACGGTCATCACACTTACAGTCATCACACCAACACATAATCCTACAAGTCTCACACTTACAGTCATCAGACCTAACACCCCGCATGCCGGTAGTTTCATACCAGAACAGAAGTACACAACATGACTTGGAGTGTTTGTCTTGACCCAATGTCTTAAGCAAAACTGGCAGATGGGCTGAGCTAGCCCCGTTCCTGGGCCCAACCTGCTCTGCTCCAGCCTCCATGATTTCCTTACCTCAATTGAGGCGTGTTCCGCGTTTTAGAACATCTAAATTTTAGAGACTCTAAACAAAGAGAACCTAGTACTAAATAAAAGCTACTGACAAAACCTTTTTACAGATGGGTACATCTTTACGAGACGAAATTAATGAGCTTAATTAAGCTATGTTTTGCTACAGTGATGCTACAGTAATTCTACAGTAAACATCGTCTAATCATGGCTTAACTACCCTCATTAAATTCGTATCGCGATTTAGACCGGGGTTCTGCAGTTAGTTTTGTAATTAAACTTTGTTTAAGACAAGATTTTTTTTGTTTAGACCCCTCTAAGATGAAATGGCTTCTAATGATGCAACAATTGTCATCAAATATCTATGTGTATCATCCTTGTTCTCACTTTATCGTGGATGGTGATGGTGTCGATGTTCCATGGCTTAGAGTCAGACGTATCATTTAGTTAGAATAGAACGTTTGTCACCCCCGGAAAACCGATGGTGCGCTTCACTTTTTTATGAAATTATTGGCATGTCATTCCATTCGGTTCACGTCGTCTGTGGTTTGTGAAAAATATTTACGGTTCACAAGCACTATGACAATATCATCGATGTAAATAGAGATTAAAATAGTTTAGACGACGAGCTGCATTATGTCTGTCGTGTTCAAAAAACGAAAATCTGGTTGTCTGGTATTTCAAGTGGAATAGACCTTTTTTTTTGCTACTGACGAGGAAAGTCACTCAAGGGTAGGGGCGGAAAGGATACAATATCAATAGGCAATATATTATTTCAAACTTTGTTTCTTCACAACAGACTGAGACAACTTTGTGCCTAGTTCGCTTCCATTTTGATCTCATCTGATGTGGCGTACTGTTAGGCCATTTGAGGCAGTTCTTAATTATCGATCCCATTTCATCGTAGTACATACAAGTACGTACAAGTCGCACGCTTCCACAATATACATAATCCTACGGTCATCACACTTACAGTCATCACACCAACACATAATCCTACAAGTCTCACACTTACAGTCATCAGACCTAACACCCCGCATGCCGGTAGTTTCATACCAGAACAGAAGTACACAACATGACTTGGAGTGTTTGTCTTGACCCAATGTCTTAAGCAAAACTGGCAGATGGGCTGAGCTAGCCCCGTTCCTGGGCCCAACCTGCTCTGCTCCAGCCTCCATGATTTCCTTACCTCAATTGAGGCGTGTTCCGCGTTTTAGAACATCTAAATTTTAGAGACTCTAAACAAAGAGAACCTAGTACTAAATAAAAGCTACTGACAAAACCTTTTTACAGATGGGTACATCTTTACGAGACGAAATTAATGAGCTTAATTAAGCTATGTTTTGCTACAGTGATGCTACAGTAATTCTACAGTAAACATCGTCTAATCATGGCTTAACTACCCTCATTAAATTCGTATCGCGATTTAGACCGGGGTTCTGCAGTTAGTTTTGTAATTAAACTTTGTTTAAGACAAGATTTTTTTTGTTTAGACCCCTCTAAATTTTAGAGGGGCGTACGCCGAACGCGCCCTTGGTCTTTCGCATTCTTCTGAAAGAAATAATCTTTGAAAATTAAATCTGTCAGGTAGTGCCTCCTATATGGTTCATTGCATGAGATTCACCAAATCCACCATAATAGACTAGTAAGAAAAATAGTTACGCATTTAATGTGATTGAAATACTGGAGTGTATGAAATGCTGAATTGTTGTCCTTGTTGCATGATTTTCCCACAATAATGGGGGGGCTTTACTTTTGCTGTCAGTGCTGTCATAAAATTGTGTTTCTGGACCGCCCAGATTTGAGTGATTGTTCACGTTCAGGACCACATACAATTATTCCAAAAATGTTTTCTTAGGATTGTTTACTACAAATTCTAAATAAGGAATTACAAATCTGCCGCAGGGTATAGAGTTAAGCTATTTTAACATTGGCGCCAGTGCCTATCTAGTAGTGGTCTCTCAAAGAACGAAGACATAAGTGTCTTGGGTCGCTTGAGTTAAACTATATAGTTGTTTCTATTTCTACATGTAAAATTGGTACGGGTATACTTGAATCAAAAGGTACTTATTTAACAATGCAATTCCCATAACTTTTACATAACTACTCCCTCCATTCTTTTTTCTATGACGTTCAGACAAAATGGTAGTTCAAATTTGAACTAAATCTTTGTCTAAACATGATCAAAAAAGAAAGGAGGGAGTAGATATTAAAAAGACTTTATAAAAATAGAGGTTAGTTAAGTGATAAATTGTCACAAATTACCTTTATAGATACCTAATTCTTGGATCCACTCCTTGACAGCCGATCCCACCTGGATTAAAAGAACTCACATCTCCTACATCAAACTTTTTTGTTCTTTTTAACTATTAAAATAATGCAAGTTCATAACCCTTCTATAAAGTCAATTGATAACGTGGTTTAGCAAAAAGCTTCTCGATGAATTTATAATTCTGTTTTTTTATATAATTGAGTCAATTGATATAGTGAAAAAATGTATAGTTGAAATATATCCGGTGTTATTTTATTGTTGTCAATTTGTAATGTGTTTGCATGACAATGTTAGTGAACATCTTTAATGACTGGGAGAACGATTTGACACATGAAAAAGTTATGACTATGTTTTTCAGAAGATAGGTTCTTCATTTTGTTACTACAAGAAGGTGGTTTTGCAACTGAATTCCCCAGCCAATCTTGGTCATCGGCAAAACTGAACACATTCAATATTCCTCCAAAAGAAATGAACACAGTCGTCCAGAGTTCAATACTTATAAAAATGCAGGAAACCAGATTTGTTTCTTCCCCACAGCCCACACACGATCAAATAACGCTTTGCAGTAAGAAATATGCTGAAGCCACCACCATTTTCAAATAGTAACCCTTTGCGGTAAGAAACATGCTGAAGCATCTTGGCAGCTGCTCATGACCACCCCCTCCCCTGGTTTAATTTGTTGTTCCCTGCCTGTCAGTCTTGGGATCCTTGCGGTTCTTCTCCCCTTTTGATTCCCCCAAGAGCACGAGAAAAAGATTTTAGTACAAACAACCTTGTCATTACGCGGTGGCAGTAAATTACGCCAAGGCTACCGTGATTTTAAATTCCACCGTGTCAGGGCTGCCTGCAGTGGCAAGTGGAGTGCACCTCACTCGTTTTCAACGGTTGGTAAACAAAGCGCAAAACCGCGCAGCCGGGTGACAGCTCCACGGAAAAGCGAGTGACCCAAGCAAGCAAGCAAGCACAGGGCAAAATCTCTCTCCCTCTTCTCTTCTTTTATCTCTCATCGCGTGGGGTGTACAGTGTCCCGCTGTCCTGCAGGGAGCTCGCAGCTACTGTCGCAGCTCTGGAGCGCAGAGTCCAGACTCCATAGCAGCACCTCCACTACCGGGCTACTACCATCCATCCACCACCTGCTCATTCAAGAATCTTCCAGCTTTCCTCAAACAGCTCCAGCCTTTCGCTATGGCCGCATCTTGATCCGTGGGTCGCAGTCTCAATCCAAACGCTGCCAATCTATCGCGAGCGCTTTTCCCCCATCGGTTCTAGCAAAAAAAATCTCATCTTTTGACCGCGGAAGTTTGGGGAAATGGGTTTGCAGCAGGATGTTTCTTCACGGACATGATAATTTGATGCAGGGTCAGATTCTTTCTCTTCTCCATTATTTATCGAATGACTGATGTGGTTCTGCTCGTGAATCAGCATGTAGTTTGTTCATAACTTTATCGAGTTCTATTGATGCATTCATTTCTGTTGAGATTTATTTGGGATATCTATTCTATTTATGCATTCGTTCCTATCAGAGATTTATTTGAGATATCTGATTCTTGGACTTATGGATCTCATGAAAACTCATATTACGTGCTTAAATCAATTCAGCATGTTCATTGCTATTCTAGTTGGATGTTACAGCAGGTTTTTGATTCTTCTATTGCAGATTTGTAGAGCAAGTTACTGCAAGCAAGATATATTTTTGTCTTCCCAAGAAGCAGTTTTTGAGTCAAGTGCAAGAAAAACTGCATCTTTGTTCAGAGCTCCTAGCTTTAGCAGTTGCCAGATACATAAATCTCTGCTTTTCGGAACTGAACCGATGGGTAGAGGAAGAGGCAGGGGAAGGAAGCTCACTAATGGCAGGACACATGAAGATAAGGGTAGCAGTGGTGAAGAAGTCATTGTGCCTGCAAGGAAGAGGAGGGGAAGGCCCCAAAAGCGCATAGCCGAGAAGATAAATCAAGCAGAGGTGAAAAATATGGAGGATGTTGATGATGGTGATGAGGACTATCAACTGGGAGCAGGGGATGATGCCAAACTGAAACCGTCAAGAGCAGAAAATCTCTCTGGTGGAACTGGTACTAAGAGGAACAGGGTGCCCAAGGAAGAAGAGGGTTCAAATCTTGACATGGAGGAGAACAGCTCTAGTACTCGATCCAGCAACGATGAGTCCACCAAGTCCAATGGCTTCCGGCAAGTTGGAAGCCGCCGTAAGAGCACGCCAAGGCGAGCAGCAGAGGCAGGGTTATAGGTTGATTGGAATGTGATAGATTCTTGGGTATCAGTTAGGCATCTGCTCTTCAGTTTTGTCACTTTCATAATTTAGTAGTAATCTTCAATTTTTGTCATCTTGGTGTTTGCTAGGCCCTACATGAGTGTAAACATATATGATTGCAATCTGCAAGCCAAGAAAGTTTTGCTTATGTTGACGAAGAAAATGTACGCTACTGGAGCGCCACCCACATCTAGTTGCTCCAGGTTCTTGTGGACAGGTTGAATAGCAAGTTGATTGCTTATGCGCCATGTTTTGCTCCACAGCTATAAACTGTTCTAGCACAAACATTGATTCAATAATGCACCTTTTCTGTGTGATCTTATCACTGCTATGTCGTCTGGTTGCATTTTCCTTAGTTCTTACTAATTACTAAATCAGGATATCATGAGTTTCAGCTTTGTGATCTATTGCGCCCTTGCATGAAAGGTCTATGTTCATGCGTCAGTGTTCACAGGTTCAACATGGAGAATCATGTATTTGATGAATTATGTCCAGGTTTGGCATTCATTGTGCAACTTGGCTTGAGAGTGAACATGTACATGAATTGTAATACTGAATTTCTAAACGCACTTCTGTTTGACAGCTATTATAGTGAGCCAGCAGTACGTTGATGTTGCCTTCTGGCTTCAGGTGCTGCATATTAAGAATTTGAAAAATCCAAGTCTTGAAGAATGCAAGGCTATGATGTTGCCGAAGAATATTGTGTTAGCCTTTTCTTTTCAGTGGCATGTGTTATATTATAACTCACTATTACACCCCTAGAGAACGGATGAACAGCGAAACTAGCCACAGTAAACTGGTACTACAGCAAGTGGTAACTAGTGGTATTATTATCGTGCAATAACAAAGATAGCTTTAGACACCATGATAATGTTTCCACTGAAAACTGATGTTTACCTGGGTTTGTTCCAAAGCTTCTCTCACAATATTCAGCCATTTAAAAATTTTGATATTGTTTCAGTTGTGAAGCCATGATTTAGATACATGAAGGAGGAAACTGAAATATGAATATATGACCAATGCGATGTATAGTTGCAAAATTTTAGTACCTTTACATAGGCTCAATTTTTTTCTTAAAAAATAAGTCAACCAAGCTTATAGGAATTAGGTGGTTTTTAATTAAGAATAAAGTTGCACCAAAATTCGCATCTAAGAGCTAAATTCAGTTCTAAGCTCTAAACTCTTAAGGCTACCATAATTATTATGGCTATGACCAACAAAACCCATCATCGCTTCGCCATTCATGCATGTGGCGGAATGCTTCTGACCACAAAAATCGTACTGTATGTTTTGGTGGTCGTCTAGAATGTCTACGTTGAGAGCAAATTTTGAAATGTCATTTCGAATTCCATTAGTGCAAAGTGCAGTGCGCCTTGCCGGATTTGGCAAGTACGAAAGGGTCTGAATCTACGCGGACCACGGAAGTTGGCTCGCGTCATTGTTCAGATGGTCATTTGTGGTACTCTCCGGGGAGGGTCACTACTCCGGCAAGCCGTGGTGCCGTAGCCCTACTCTAGGGGAAAAGAAGGATGCTTCGTTGACCTGCTCCGGCATCTGGATTGGTTTGATTGTGTAATTTATTGATTAGGAGATCATGGTTGGATAGTTGGATAGCGATGGGACAGGAGGCTCTCGCTTTCTGCCTCCCACATCGTTGATTCCAATGTTTGGGAATGCTCTTTGTGAATGAATCATATCTTCCGTCATTCTAGTAGAGGGGGCCTTAAGGTAGTTGCTTACGATCTTAGGATTTGTCTCGAATTTGTGTGAATTTATTGATCCCAAAACTCATTTATTAGGCTGCGAATATAGAAGGGTTGGGATGTGTCACGTGTATGTCACCCATGTACACATGTTGACGAACTGCTTAGATGAATGTGGTTACAGTTCAGAAACTCCTACCACTAAAATACACACACAAAAAAGGGATGGACTGTAAACTAAACCAACCTAATCTGTGTATACCTTAAGTTGTATACGCAGTGCACGGACTGACGAAACTAGGCTTCTCCAGGCCACCTACTGGCCAGGCCACAATTTCGCATTATAGCATTTCAAGTGGGCTAGGGGCACTCTCCATTCCATAGAAAAATTACTAAATAAATTATTGCTTTATAACATAAATGATATATAACAATACAGAGATAGAGGGAGTATTAATTTTTTAAATCAAACCAATACTAATCTAGACCTCTCTGCACTCTAGCTATCTAAGCGCACAAGTTTTTGGACTGGGTCCCCCTCCATTCTCCTCCAAGCTTTGCCACTCAAGCTTCTTTTTTCTTTTCTATACTACGCACTTGACCTCTTGTATGGCTAATTTTGGAGATTAAACAAAGTGGCCAAGCAAAGCTAGATTCATCCATCTTTCTTGTACTTAATGGTCGTCTAACACTCACTCACCCTTTTAGCACAGAAAACCTTTGCAGTTTCTATGAACGCATACATACGGTTTATCCATTTAGAGTATAATTCACGGCACAACTTTTCCCCTCTGATTACACGCAATTTCTGAACACACACGAAAGTGCACTTTTTTTCCCTAAGCATACAATCAGATAGACACCTGAAAGTACACCCGAACACCACAGCAGGCCGGCCAGCTGAGCAACTTTGTATGGTTTCGTGGAAAAGACAAGGGTCTCACATGGACTACGTATCAGCTAGGCAAGGATTTCGCTGGTCAATCAGTGGCATCACTGGCAAAGCGGACTGCGTGAACGAGCTGGACATGACAAATTCTGTTTTCTTTTTTCACCACCGAACTGCTATAAATAGAGCGTCCTCGTGAACGCATCCACACACAGCAAGAATCAGACTGCAAGCGCAGCCATGCCACGGCTTGAATTTCTGCTGCTCTTGTTCTTGCCATTCTTCACAGCGGCTTCAGCCGCAAAGCTGAACAAGATTTCGAAGAGTCAGTTCCCCAAGGGCTTCCTCTTTGGCACAGCGTCCTCTGCGTATCAGGTAAGATCTAAAAAAATCTGGAAAGTTGTGGAAGTGTGGATGGCTCTGCTCTTATGAAGTTATTTTGCATGCTTGCTGCAGTATGAAGGAGCTGTAAGGGAAGGAGGCAGAGGACCCAGCATCTGGGACACCTTCACTCACAATCACCCAGGTCACTAGTTCCGTATTCAAGCTCTACCTACGCATTCGGGGATTCATTTGCTTCAAGTTGTCCTTACAATCACCATCAGACTAATTCAGCCATATCGCGGTGGCTGGCAGCTTCACGCATTTCAGTTGGCTATTAGTATAACAATTATGTGTTAACTGCCTAGGCGACATCTAGAGTCTAACAGGTTGCCAACTTGGAGCTGGTGCAAACAATACTAAATTACTAATGACAAACGTTGTCAGTAAATTACCACCTACCATGTTATCAGCTAATAATTAAAGGCTGAACCACGAGCCAATTTAAACTGAGAGGTTCATGGCTAACCAAAACAGGATATTAATGAAATACAATTACATACACAATCACTCAACTTCCAAGTAATAAACCATTGAAAATCATCTATAGCCTGCTTCACTTAACATTGTTTAATAATTTATTCACTAACTTCTATGCAAAATATTTAGTCTTTGACCACGAATCATATACAATCATGCAAAAGCATGTACGATTAGACCTACAACAGCAATTGGTCTGCTGATATATGAGAAATTAGAATGAACTCAACAGTTTTAAGATCTTAATTTGAAAAAAATGCGTTATTAAGATGCCCACTTAGAACTCAAAGTTCCAAATTAATTCAGCTAACTACATTAATAGACTCGGGTACTTGAGTTAACTATTATGTACAAAAGACATGTTTCAGACAACTTACCTGATATATATGGAATAAGATTCCAAATAGCAACCAAGACGGTTTGTTCCAATCCGCAGTCTAAGTATGATTCATTGTTCTAACTTCCAAGCCCTATAATTTCACTGCAGAGAAGATAGCAAACGGAAGCAACGGTGATATAGCAATTGATTCCTACCACCGGTACCAGGTATTATTCTAGGGAAAACATCCTAGCTACTCATCTAATTTACTTCTCCCAATATTTATCAGATTTCATTCACTTTAATACAGGATGATGTCAAAATCATGAAGGATACAGGCTTTAACGCCTACAGATTTTCTATTTCTTGGACAAGAATTTTGCCTAGTAAGTTATTCCAGCATATTCTCATGTACAAAGTTATTCCCAGCAAATGGTAGCAGAACCTAGCTACATATGATTAAATGAACCTCAGATGTTCTGCATTGCCTAAATCCATCACTTTTGAACATATCCCAGCAGACCACTTGGAAGTGCTGGTGTAGTAAAAATGAGGAAACAAATTGTTCAAAGGCTCACGAGCCAATTTAAACTGAGAGGTTCATGTCTGCGCCAAAACAGGATATTAACCAAATAAAATTATATTCAGTCACTCAACTTCCAAACAATAAACAATTGAAAATCATCATCTATAGCTAGCAAACTCATGCAGCATGCAACCTGCTTCACTTGACATTATTTAATAATTTATTCACTAACTTTGCAAAATATTTAGTCTTTGACCACGAATCATGTACGATCATGCAAACGCATGTATGATTAGACCTACAACAGCAATTGGTCCACTGACATATGAGAAATTAGAATGACCTCAAATGCATTACTAAGATGCCCACTAAGAAGTCAAAAGTCCAAATTAATTCAGCTAACTACATTAATAGAATCGAGTACTTGAGTGAACTATTATGCACAAAAGACATGTTTCTGACAACTTACCTAATATATATGGAATAGGATTCCAAATAGCAACCAAGACGGTTTGTCCAAATCCACAGTCTAAGTATGATTCATTGTTCTAACTTCTAAACCCTATAATTCCACTGCAGAGAAGATAGCAAATGGAAGCAATGGTGATATAGCAATTGATTCCTACCACCGGTACCAGGTATTATTCTATAAGTAATCATCCTAGCTACTCGTCTAATTTACTTCTCCCAATATTTATCAGATTTCATTCACTTAAATACAGGAGGATGTCAAAATCATGAAGGATACAGGCTTTAACGCCTACAGATTTTCTATTTCTTGGACAAGAATTTTGCCTAGTAAGTTATTCCAGCATATTCTCATGAACAAAGTTATTCTCAGCAAATGGTAGAACATAGCTACATATGATTAAATGAACCTTAGATGTTCTGCATTGCCTAAATCCATCACCTTTGAACATATCCCAGCAGATCACTTGGAAGTGCTGGTGTAGTAAAAATGAGGAAAAAGTGCATTTATCTGCAGAAACAATAATACATTCTAACAGAGAAATATAAAGATTAAATAGAAACAACGATTCACCCCCAGTCCCTTAGCTGTTTGGAATGATGCATTCATGGATGTGCAGATGGAAAACTGAGCGGAGGGATCAACACGGAAGGAATCAAATACTACAACAACCTCATCAACAAGCTAATATCAGAAGGTAAATGATATGCATACCTTTTCTTCTCAAACATACAATGGTTATGCATACTTATAAGATAAACAAATAATTTCTCACTACAACTTAATATCTGAGCAATGTGCAGGTGTTGAACCATTCGTGACCCTTTTTCACTGGGATTCCCCACAAGCATTAGAACAACAGTATGGCGGCTTCTTGAGCCATCTTATCGTGTAAGTAATTTGACCCATCAAGCATATAACTCTATAAATGGGACACCAAACTACCTACTTGAATCAAGAATAAGTATTCTTGTTATTCTTAAGATTAGAAGATCTCTAAAAACGATTCACTAATAGATTGAGCCACTATTATCAGGGAAGATTTCCGCGACTACGCCAATATCTGCTTTAGGGAGTTTGGTGACAGGGTAAAGAACTGGATAACATTCAATGAGCCTTGGAGTTTCAGTACTGGTGGCTACTCCAGTGGTATGTTAGCACCTGGTAGATGCTCCTCTTGGGAAAATTCAGGATGTACCATGGGAGACTCAGGAAGGGAACCTTATATTGTAGCTCATAACCAGATTCTCGCTCATGCAGCAGCAGTACAGGTGTACAAAGACAGATACCAGGTATAGTTTCAATTGATTGTTATTACTTAGGTAACAAAAAAGGGGTATCAATTTTCAGTACCACAATGCAAATGCATTCAACCATGCCCTACATAATCAGTGGTGATTGAGCATCACAATACAGTTGCTGCCTGCTACAAAACAATAAATGATAGTCCTCGCTGATAAATGTAAAATACCAACATCACAGCACACGACAGATATTCTGATATCCTCTAGTTTTTTTTTTAAAAAAAAACTGAAATATCCTCTAGTTTTAGTGTTCCAGTTAAGGTATTAACAGAACTGGCGCATAACAAGTGCCACAGGCAATACAGGAGACTGATAGTGAATTTAGGCACTAAAACACTAGACTTCAAATTCATTGAATCATTTGCAGATGGCTTAACAGCTTTCTTGCTCTTAATTGATGGTGATTATCATTAATCATGCAGCATGACCAAAAAGGAAAAATAGGAATTACTATAGTAAGCAATTGGATAATTCCCTACTCAAATTCCAAGAAAGACCAGGATGCTGCCAAGCGTGGATTGGAATTTATGTATGGCTGGTGAGTTTTCATTGAGGCGGATCCTAGAAGGTTCTCATTCAAGTTTCAATATACATTACAGCTGGAAAGAATTTTGTAAATTTATCAACTATCCAGTTCCAGTTCCATGAAATCATGAATGGATTCTTGTAAACATTTTTAGACACATGGATTTGAGCAGGTTCATGGATCCTTTAACTAAAGGAGATTATCCAGTCAGCATGAGAACATTGGTTGGTAACAGACTACCAAGATTCACAAAAGAACAATCGAAGGCCGTAAACTGCTCAGAACACCAAACACAATAGCAATGGCAACATAAGCTACAATACTGATTCACTTACTAATCAGACAGGTAACCGTATAAGCCACATTATTTCTATTCCATAGTCAAATTACTAGGGTGAACTAATAGTTTTTTTTTCTACATGCAAAAATAGTGGAAAGAAACGGGGAAGCAATTGGTCCAAAGGTATGACATTCTTATTAAACAAAAAAGAGAAAAATAATTATCTTTGCCTCGTGTTTGATAGAAGTACTTGGTTGACAATAAACGACTTATCTCATATTATGTTTCATACTTTTAACCCAGTGAACAATAAAGGACTCATTGCATAGTTAGTCTAGTAACTATGTATAGAAAGAGATCCACATAAAAATAACAAAATATTTTCTTATCCAGGCTGGATCTCCTTGGCTCTACATCTATCCAAAAGGAATAGAAGAACTCTTGCTGTACACAAAGAAGACATACAACAATCCTACAATCTACATAACAGAAAATGGTACAACAGCCTAACTGCAGTTTCGATATCTTTGTTCTACTGGTTACCTAAGCTACCTGTGGCTGATAATTACCTATGCTGCAGGTGTTGATGAAGTTAACAATGAACACCTATCACTTCAAGAAGCCTTAAATGACAATACCAGAATAGAATTCTACCAGCAACACCTATTCCACATCCAAAGAGCCATCAAGTAAGATACGATTGCTTGTAGAATTGACAATTACTATCACAACGACAAATTTTGAATTATGAAACTGATACAAGCCTATGTACAACAACAAAATAATTATTCCAACATGGGGCAGGGAAGGAGTTGATGTACGAGGATACTTTGCATGGTCGCTATTCGACAACTTCGAGTGGATGGATGGTTATACAGTCAGATTTGGTATTAATTATATTGACTACAAGGACGGATTGAAAAGATATCCAAAGCGTTCCAGCCAATGGTTTCATAATTTCCTTCATGAATGAGGTTTTTTACTGTGCAAGTTTAAAGCATCTTTCATGGAGGAACATTATCAGTGTAACCAAGTATCTTGAACAATCCAGATAAGATGGGCTATGTAATTGAATAAAGTTGTCTTGGACACTCGAATGTCTATAGTTATACTGAAGTAATGCATAGCAGGTCATAAACTATTATAGTTGTAATTCCTCATGTGCTACGGCTAAGTTCATAAATTCACATGTCAGTCAATAAGCCAGTGCACATGATGAGTTATCTCTACAAAAGAACCTTACACCATTGGAAGCATCTTTGATATGTTACACTCAACTAATACATAAAACTGTGAGAAACAGCAAAAGGTCACAAATGAAAAATGAAACTTCATAAACCTACCAGTTCAGGCTTATAACTGAGAATCTATACCTCTGTTTTCCTAAGTGGAATTGAACACCGTTGAAACGGTCTAAAGGCTAGACGGGCACAATCGTCTATGCATAAACAGTCCAAACACTAGATGGGCACACTCATCTTTGTGTCATCGTCCATTTAGCCCGACTAAACGGCCATTTAAACAGATTAACGCTAAACAACGTCAACCGACTGTCTACCGTTTACCTTCTATACTCTCACTGCAACAAACAGGTACAGGTAGTCTCCTTGCCTAACAGGTGAGTTAGTATGGGGACAAATTTAGTATGGGCTCCTATCCTAGTCTGACATTCCACATTAATTGGTGTCATAATCATACATATATGATTGAGTTTGATATTCCCCGTTTCTGTAAGTTTCAGGCATATAAAAGAAACACAAGAGCCATATATCTTAACTTCTCAAAAGCATCTATTGTAAGATAATAACCTTCTTAGGATCTCATCTTATTTCGGTTCGGGAACAAGGTACAATCATCCAGCTAATTGACTAACACTTGAGCTCAGTAAAGTATTGATTTCTCCAATTATATGCACTGGCCTGCCATCGAAAACAGATGACAGTGTTGTCTCGCATAACTTCTTTAGCTCCCTTGTTTTAGTAATAGCTGCCTCCTGTATGTAACATAGATAAAATGTAAGTTAATTAAAAAAAGCTCCCTGTTTTAGAAAAATTAACAGACATTTATCAGGTCTAGTAGCAACTAGCTACATGAAGCTCCAAGAGGAATACAAACCAAATATGAAACCTTTGGAATAGTTGATGACACTGGATCATACCACAGCATGCCCTATTAAATACTACTCCGTACAAAAGTACAACTAGGGCCTAGGAACTACTAAACATCTTTAACAGCATTTATGCATGAAGTGAACTCTAAACTCTTCTAAGTCCTCAATTTACGCGCATTGTGATACATCACATCCCCCAAAATAAAATATGGAATTATACTGCTAAACAGAGGGGGTGATATTTCAGTAACAAATGGATAGTAATAATATATGTTAGATCGAGAACTCATATGTTCACATCACTAAGGATATTTTCTGATCTGAGTTTAGATGACAGCTTTTACATAGATGTTTTGTAGCCATATACTTGCTGGCAATCTAGACGTTCAGAGATAGTTGCAGTAACCACTTACTTGCTTCGGCCAGGATGATGATAGAGCGTTTTGTAGCTCCATACGCTTAACAGACAAATCACCTAAGCCTTCTCTTAGTTTCACCTCATGATGCTTCTTCTCTTCTAAGGATGACACCAATCTATCAAGAAACCTGGGAAGAGGGCAGCAAACAACATTCAGATAAAGAATATATGGAAACATAATGCATTTAAGGGCCAGTATGCAAGTCTTTGAGATTGCTCCGAGAGCTAGTAAGTGCACCACTGTAACAGCGATGATTGATGAATACATAAATGAGAGCATAAAGCTTCATAACCTCTTACCTTTTAGAGTTAAGGATCATAATAAGGTCAAGGGTCTTCTGGTTAGTGAGCAAAGTGATTGCTGCAGAAATCTCTACAAGCATATTCTCCAAAGTATCTGGGGCATACTGTTGGAGAACAAATGGTGACACAGCTTGCACCTGATGCTGTAGAGATGATGTATCTGCATTCCTCATCTCCCCTAAACGTTGCACCAAAAAAGATTTTACCTGTTTCAATAGTCATAAAATAACTAAGCTACCGATTATATAGTATTGATAATTATTAATAATTCTGTAGCATTATCTTAAGAGCACATTTAATTTTTGCATTTTAAAGGGTAGAAAGGGGCACCAAAATAATGAAAGCATACCTCAAGTAAATCATCAAGAATATCATTCCTGTATTCCTTCTCCAGCAACTGACTTCTGCCTTCATCTAACACTTGAGATTCCCCTAATTCAGTAGGCGCATTGTTGATATCAGCATTTTCTTCATAACTATCAGCAGAGACATCCCAGCAAATCTCAGACTCTTTGTTCACAGATGGGTTGTCTGAAACACTGACATCATAATTTTCGGAACCCGCCATCTCTATATTAGCGTCAATGATCTCATATGACCCAAAACCATCACCAGATTCTTCGATAGGTTGTTCTACAGCACCAATGTCCCAATCAATTTCATTGGCATCCACAGAAATGTCCCAATCGATATCAATTGCAGGAGTAGCAGAGTCATTTTGTCCTTCTGTGGTCAAAGTAGAACCATGAGATTCTGATGTCTTTTTAAGGGACCTTTCCACCTCAGTACATACTGAGACATGAAGGGAAGGAGGATTAGCCTGCAACTGTTTTAGATTATGGAGCACAGAGTCACAGTTTCCCTGAATTTCCGAAGAACGAGATCGTTAAAACTCAAACAAAGTTAATTGCTGCAGAAATTTCTTTTATTCATATCTCATGCAATACAGTCCAAACTATACCTTATCCTCAGTATGGCACTCCTTAACAAAAGCTGTATAGTACTCAATGGCCTTTGAGACAGGGTCGCTGTTCAGGACTTCCAATATTTTACTAAATGTAGAGGGAAGCGTTTTTGCAGACTCTATTAGTTCTTCCCTCACATTTATTCCCTGAAAATGCAGTATGCCATGCCATGCGAATATCATGTAAGTAAACAACATGGTCATAACGAATACAGCCCAACCAATGGTAGTCGGATTGAGAAGTTGACCTGCAGACCAAGCTCTTGGCAAGCTTCTACATATCTAGTTGCTGACAACGCTGCAAGCCGCTTAATGTCAGCTTCCCTTCGGTCGAGCTCTGCAAGCTGCTGCTGGTTCTTCTGCATCTGCTTCCTCTGATACGGACTAGAGCAAGTAAAAAAAAAGAGCAAGAAAAATTAGCCATGGCAGAATTCAGTCTCAAAATTAGCCATTAGTAAAATCCAAGGCCAAGGAAGAGAATCCATACATGTCATAGTTCACATTCTGGACCATGATCTGTGCCGCCTCACCAAGGAAGGCATGGTCCTTCTCGTAAGCCTTAACGATGGACTCCCATTCACCCTGGACACAGCATTCATAGTCAAAACATATCTCGTAAGCCTTAACGCTCGTAGAAGCCAGCACAATTATCTCAAAGAAGAAAAAATATAAATCCCACCGCTGATCCCGTCAGGCGCCCAAATATGTTGCGACTATCTGTGTTGGACTCCAGAAGGATGCTGTATATCTTCTTCGCTTCCAGGTACCCGATTTCTGAACCAGGAAAACGAGCAAACAAACAATTACATGCCACACACAGGGAAACGACCGCAACTCGCCCGAGCAAGCAAAATCTAATGGAAGAATGGATCCGGCGAGGGTTCAAGGGCGAGATGGACTCGCCAAATCACTACATCACACTTCACACCGACGCCACACAGCGGCTAGGAGGCGGATGACAAGGTCAGGGACGGAGGCGTTACCTTGGGGCTCGAGAGTGAGGAGCGAGGGGTGCAGGTCCCGGGGCAGGGATGGGAAGGCCGCGGCGATCCGGGCGCGGATGCCGGCGAGGCGCTTCCTCCAATCGTGCGGCACCCGCTTGCGGTCGACGAGCCCCTGATGGGGAGGTTCCGGATCTCCGCCGCGTCGTGCATCGCGGCGGATCACGAGCTCGGCGGGGGTGAGGCGGCGAGGAGGCGAGCGCCGGTGAGCAGTGGCCGGAGCCGGTTGGGGGAAGGCGAGAGCGAGAGAACGGTGGATGATGGATGGACTCCGGTGGACTTGGGTTCGCCGCACTCTACTTGGGCGTACGGAGATGTTGTTGGGCTCGAGCAGCTCTTCGAACGTACCAGTCAGTCCCTCGGCGCAGCCCTCAAGTACAGGCCTCGTATCATTTTGGCCCACCGATCTAACCACGGGGCCCATACACGAGTCAGGAGGCCCAAGACCACCTTGGCTCCAAGAGGCCCAAGCTCGCGTAGGTGGCACGCAGGGTAACGATCCGGTCCCACCGGACAGTGTAAAGGGCACGCGCTCCCGTAAACAACGGAGATAAAAAGTCGGCGGCCGTCGGCTTCTTCCCCGATCGGTTCGCCGCTGTTCTCTGCTCCGCGCAAGAGAAGCCAAGGTCGGGAGAGAGAGAGAGAGAGAGAGAGAGAGAGAGAAGGCGCGATGACGGTGGAGAAGGTGGACGCGACGCTTGCCGACTTTGACGCGCACTTCGAACGCCTCTTCGGCCCCTCTGCCTCCGACGACGGCAAGGTGAAGTTGCTGCTCTTCCTCGCCGACCGCGAGCCCTCCTCCACCCTCACCTGGTGCCCCGGTAAGACCCCCCAACCTACTAAGCTTGCTCTTGGCACTACCTGAGGTACGAGCGTGTCCTTACCGTCGTCTCGTTGTGCGGGTGCGGCGCAGACTGCAACGTGGCGGAGCCGGTGATCTACGAGAAGCTGGAGGCGCTGCAGGGGCGGGACGCGGTGCTCCTGCGCGCCTACGTCGGGGACAAGCCCACGTGGCGCGACCCGGCGCACCCGTGGAGGGTGGACCCCAGGTTCGGGCTCAAGGGCGTCCCCACGCTGATACGGTGGGAGAAGGGAGCCGCCGCCGCCAGGCTCGAGGACGACGAGGCGCACCTCGGAGACAAGGTCGACGCCGTCCTCGGTGCTGCCGGTAACTGACTGACAACTCCCAGCTCCGGTAACGATCGCTCTAACTAGTAGTGCCGAATCGGAGAGGCAATAAGTTGTATCTGCCTGTGGATGATAATCCTGGTTCATGATTATGAGGTTCAATGTGTCACTCCTCTGTTCATGAATCATGGATTTGCGGAGAAATAAAAGTTCAATGGATCGTTCTGTGGTACTTGCCTACTGTTCCGCTTCTGACGGCTAAAATTGATTGATGAATAGCAGGCCTGCTGTTCGAATTTCCAGGAATTATAACAATACGCATATCAGCGTAAGAAATTGATCCATAACCACATTAAATTCATGGTAATTTTTATGGAGTCGTATCCTCCTTCAAAAGAGCAGTGCCCCTGTCCATTGTTCGAAAAAGAAAAGAATGCCATTCATTTTAGCAGCAGTTGGGCCCATGGTGCATCCTCATTAGCCACTTTCACTTGGGATGGCTGATCTTGGTGCTGGCATCGCATGGGCGAAATAAAAAATGGATGCAAGTAAATTGTGTTTGCGTGCTTTTCTGAGGATCTTGGCGTGAAATGGATGCTAAGTAACAACAACAGTTAGATCCCATGGGCGAAGTCTGAATTGGATGCTAAGTAACAACAATATTTAGTTCTCAGAAAACCCTTTTATTCTTATTTATTCCCATGCCTTTCTTGGCGATTAATAGCAATATAAGTTCATCACCCAACCTTTGGGATTTGGACCACGACAGAGTTTGCATAGTCACATGTGTTCTTGCAATCCACGTAGATCCTAACACGATTGCAGCAGTACTCGTCAGTAACTATTGCATCTTGGGGAGCATAAATTGCATGATTGACAGAAGGATTCTCTTTCTCAATCACAGCCTTTGCTTCCTTGCCCTTCTTTCCCAACAGCTCAGGCCATGCCATCTTGCCACCTAAGGATGTAAAAGTTTTGAATGATTTATACAATAATTCAAGAAACAATTTCAGCTTGGCACTGTAATTTTCATTGTAATGAAACAGAAAGTGTATGGATACCGAATGAAATGTTATCATAGGGTTAGTCTTACTGCAGTACGGGGGCGAAGGATTTAGGGACTTGCAGATCCATTCAACATGGTATGACATGGTTACTAGTTTTTCTCTCTACAGTGCAGAAGATGATGTGCGAAGTCATATATATACTCTAAAATCTTATGAGTAGTAAATGTGGTACAGATACTCATCCATGAAGGATATATGAGTGAATTAATTTGATCATTTAATATCCAGGATATATCCAGCTAATTTTGTTAAAAGAATAGATAACCTTATGTATACAAATGACATATTAAGTTATTACTACAAAATTGGATGGTATATACAAAAACTAATTACCTTGAAAATTATTTTAAACTAAAAAAAACAAAATTGCATATCTGTTCTCTCCTTTAATTTTGACATTACATGTGAAGTTTGATTAATTATGATACTATCAAATACAAATCCGATGCTTTAGTACCATGTTGAGAATACATATTTTCTAGGAGTTATTCACATTCAAAGGTTCTTATAACATTTTGGTTTGGTATGTTTATATATGTTTCCAGTTTTTTAAAAGTTCACACTAAAGGAAATGATCAAGAAAAAAAAAATCCCCAAACAGACTTTTAGCAATGTTAGTACCCTTTTACTGACATACCATTTCTGAGTATTATAATTTGCGACCTCTTAAACCAATTGATGAGCATAAGAGTGAAGCAATTTATTAATCATGATCCCCAACAACCTTTTAAGGTCATTTCTTAGGTACAAATTGAGCCCTTCACAGAGCAATAGCAAATGAGAGAATGCAACTTGCATCCACCCTAATTTATACATGGAACTCGCCTCAGATGCTTCAGATACTTGCTACCCCAAAGGTATTTGCAAACTCCGCATTTATGAGGTTCTTCGTAGCAATCCATGCAAAATGCAGACTTCCAGGTCTCTTCGATGGCTTCAGAGGCCATCTCCTTGTAGGTGCTGCTTATTAAAAAAGCATTGTAGAGCATGGACAGAAAACAAAGGCACAATTACACCAATAAAACTGTTCACTACATTATTGCAGTGTGCAACATAATGTATAAAAAAGATGGAATGATATTTGTTATAATGTTTTGATTAACCTGTCGGAGGCAGGAGAGACAACCCCACCCTTCAAGGACATATTTGCATAGAGGATATATGAATCCAAATCCATAGTATCCAATACAAATAAAAATAAATAAATTTAAAAAGTTCGTGAAGCAATGCCGCTATAAAAACACCCCATTAAAACTTGTTTGAATAGGTATAGGTCAGACAAACCTTCAGATTGGTACCCAACTATAAATTAGTTCATTTTTCGCCTTCCATTCTGCAGGCAAAAAACTAAACAAGTTCCTGGGTTACTTGGGGCAATATCTTTAAAGTTAGGACATCCTTTGCAATTACAACAAAAATTATTCCTTAAATTTTATATTCCTTAAATTTTATCAAAGTACGAGGGAGGAGTCCTGGTGGCTTCACTAATGATATGGCTGGAAGGAGTCCACAACAACTAAACACTCAGATTCCATTTGGACCCCATCAAACAATTGTTTTTAGCACTAATATAGTAACTAATAATATGGTATTCGTCATTGAGGATCCGTGATCTGGTGTTTTGGAATGTACATTGCTGTTTCTGACAGTCTCTTAGTATTACTCTAAACAGCAAAGTAGCATGCTGCTATTTTTCAACAGTGCAGTTTGACAAGACACACAACGCGTCACTGTATAAGTAGTGAATTCAAACTTCTTTCAGATGACTCCGATTCAAGTCCTTGCACTTGCATTCACACTGACTTTTTTCTTTTGAGAAAAGAGGCAGGATTATTCACCCTCGCACTTTGATATACTTAATTCCCCTGACTTTTTCACTGTTTCAGAGTCTGGTCCAACCATACGGTCTCTATATATTGCACATTCTGCCTTTACAAATGCCAAAGGAACACACAGCAGCATCCATCCTATAACAATTGCCTCCAACGCCTCATACATTTGCCATGCTTCGTGTTGTATCCATCCTTTTAGTTTCTTTAGTCCACATACACGCACTTTCAAATTGTGATGCAAGGGACGCCATCTCTGCTGATCAAGTGCTCACCAACAACGACAAACTCATATCCAGTAATGGCAGATTTGCACTCGGCTTCTTCCATACAGGCAGTGAGTCCTCAAACACAACAAAGAATTGGTACATAGGCATATGGTTCAATAAGGTTCCCAAACAAACTCCAGTTTGGGTTGCCAATAGGCAGAACCCAATTATAGATCCCACCATCACTGAGCTCACATTGTACTTAGATGGGAACCTTGTCATTTTAGACAAGGTCACGAGGGCCAAGGTCTGGTCTACTGAACTAGGAAACACGACAACAAGCAATTATACGATTGCTGTTCTCTTGAACAGCGGAAACTTAGTCCTGAGGAAAGCATCAAACACATCCAGTATATTGTGGCAAAGCTTCGACTACCCAACAGACGCTTTGCTCCCTGGTGCGAAGGCCGGTCGGAACAAGGTCAGTGGTTTGCATTATAGCCGTACCTCCAATAGAAACATGTTTGACCTAGCTCCTGGCGTTTATTGCTCTGAGCTGGATCCAGCCGGTGTACTTCAATTCGTCACAAAACTCTGTAACTCATCCATTGTGTATTGGTCCTCCGGAGTTTGGAATGGGAAATACTTTAGCGCACTACCAGGGATGTCTGCTGTGATTGAAAGCCACATGCTTATCGATTACAAATTTATTGACAATAACGAAGAGGAATACTTCATGTATACTTTACAGGATGATACATTGACAACATTTAGTTTGTTGGATGTCTCTGGTCAGATTAAACAAATGATATGGCATGAAGGTTCACAGGATTGGCTAGCCGTTGATACTCAGCCTAAAGCTCAATGTGATATCTATGCTTTCTGTGGACCTTTCACAATTTGCATTTGCAGAGACAATATGTTCCCTCTCTGCAGCTGGATGAAAGGTTTCTCCATAGCGTCGCAAAAGAGTTGGGACCTAGGTGATCAGACAAGTGGATGCACAAGAAATTACGTGTTAGATTGTGAAAGCAAGCAAAGGGGCACGACCAGAATGACAGATAAGTTTTATTTGATATCTGGTGTCAGATTGCCCAGTAATGCAAACATCATAGAGGCTGCTGTGAATGAAGATGAATGTGCACAAGCTTGTCTAAGTCAATGTTCTTGCACTGCATACTCGTATGCCTCTAGATGCTCTATTTGGCAAAACGAATTGCTTAATGTGATCAAGCAACAACAGCATGGCAATTCCGGCAGTACTAACGGAGAAATTCTTTACATTCGGCTTGCTGCCAAAGAGATGCAAAGTTCAAGACATAACATGAGAACCATCATATGTATAAGCATTGCCATTCTTGGGATGTCTTTGGCATTTACCTTATTTCTTCTGTTGTTCTATAGGAACAAAAGGAAATCATTTGGTAGCATATTGAGCAACACTCAAGGTGATGGTGGAATCATTACTTTTAGTTACTCTGACCTACGATGTGCAACTAAAAACTTTTCAGAGATATTAGGAGTTGGTGGTTTTGGTTCTGTGTTCAAGGGATTTCTAAACCAATCCAGTACAACCATAGCAGTTAAAAGACTTGATGGTGCATGTCAAGGAGAGAAGCAATTCAGGGCAGAAGTGAGTTCTATTGGAATCATCCAGCACATCAACTTGGTGAAACTAATTGGTTTCTGTTGTGAAGGCAGCAAAAGGTTACTAGTTTATGAACACATGCCAAACGGCTCACTTGATGCCCATCTGTTTCATGACAAAGCCACGGAGTTGAAATGGAGCACTAGGTATCGGATTTCCCTTGGATTTGCAAAAGGATTGGCTTACTTGCATCATAGCTGTCAGGAATGCATCATACATTGTGATATTAAGCCGCAGAATATACTACTTGATGCATCATTTGTTCCTAAAGTTGCAGACTTTAGGATGGCAAAGTTTCTTGGAAGGGATTTCAGTCGTGTTTTGACTACAGTCAGAGGTACCATAGGTTACCTTGCACCTGAATGGATTAGTGGAACTGCCATTACACCAAAGGTAGATGTATATAGCTACGGGATGATGCTGTTGGAAATTGTTTCAGGAAGGAGAAACTCAGCGGAAGGTTGCACTAGTAATGGCGATCATGCTAGTTATTTTCCTATGCAGGTGGCTAGAAAGCTCCTCGAAGGTGATATTGAAAGTTTGGTGGATCAGGAATTATGCGGTGATGTTAATTTGGAGCAAGCGGAAACAATGTGCAAGCTTGCTTGTTGGTGCATTCAGGACAATGAGTTCGATAGACCAACTATGGCGGAAGTGGTCCAGATTCTTGAGGGAGTATTAAAAATCAACACTCCCCCAATTCCAAGACTAATCCAAGCTATCTCGTAACCTCAAATTCAGCAACATCATATAGTACTTCTTACAAATGGATTGTTGTAGCACTAG
This sequence comes from Eragrostis tef, assembly GCA_000970635.1. Taxonomy (NCBI): domain Eukaryota; kingdom Viridiplantae; phylum Streptophyta; class Magnoliopsida; order Poales; family Poaceae; genus Eragrostis; species Eragrostis tef. The sequence goes on from LAPY01001107.1 coordinate 37,846, forward strand.
ATCATATAGTAGTTCCGTAGATGTGATACAAGTATTTTATTTAGCATGCAGCATGTGCTTGTGTAAAACAGTCCACCTACTAGCCACGACCAAAAGAAAATATTGTACATTTTCTTTGCCTAGTTAGAACCACAATTGTTGGTGCCTCCAATTTCCCGATCACCGAAGAGATCCAAACGGCATCTGCGATGCTTATGTGAATGATTTTTAGGGAAGATTACACTTGAATCCAAAGCTCGATAGGAGGAATGACAACACAGTAACTGGACAGGTAGTTAGTTGTTCCATATTCATGAAGTTGAAGATGTACACGTATTTGAATCAAGGAATACATCTAGCCACTCTTCCAGTCCACACCTAGTAGGACGGCAATTCAGCGAACAGGTTACATGCATGGGGACATACCTGAATCCGGACTGCGGAGGATGGCCACGATACGACGCTAGCGGAAGTCTCGGCGCGGGAGAAGGGAGGGCGATGCTCCGTCGGTGCCTAGCCTCACGGAAGCAAAACCAAAAGCGGGGAAGCTTCAAGATTAGGCGCCGGCGGTGGAAATGAAGCTGAGGCAAGCTTGGTAATCTGGCTACGCTTGGCATCGGCTATTTCAATATGAACTTAATTACGGATTCAAGTTCAAGGCACATGCAGTGATCAAGATGAAGTAAACAGTTTCCACCTTTTATGTTGTCACTACTCACTCGTACAACTTTGATTCCTCAACTGTATTTTATGAATAGACATGCTGGCTTATATCGTTTGTCGACGCTCGTATCTGTAGAGCTGATGCCAGTATTCTGAGTGAAAACAAATGTTGGGCCGCTTTGGCTCCTACACGTAGTTCGCACTCTTTTAACAGCTAGTACCAGCACGAGCGAGAAAGACAGTAGATCATAGAACTGCAACGCAGTATTTAAGCTATAATCTGTGGTTTCATCTTACCAGCGAGATACATCCTGGTCAAATAAGGTGAAATGATGGACAATCACCCTCTAGCTAGGAAATCTTGACTGGATGACGCTCACAAGCAAATAGATGATCTGCAGAGCTAATTCCAAAAACAAAAAAAGTTTCATAATTTGAACCAGCCATGTCACAAATGCTACTCGACAATATGATGCTGTTGGAAATTGTTTCAGGAAGGAGAAACTCAGAAGAAGGTTGCACTAGTAATGGCGATCATGCTAGTTATTTTCCTATGCAGGTGGCTAGAAAGCTCCTCGAAGGTGATATTGAAAGTTTGGTGGATCAGGAATTATGCGGTGATGTTAATTTGGAGCAAGCGGAAACAATGTGCAAGCTTGCTTGTTGGTGCATTCAGGACAATGAGTTCGATAGACCAACTATGGCGGAAGTGGTCCAGATTCTTGAGGGAGTATTAAAAATCAACACTCCCCCAATTCCAAGACTAATCCAAGCTATCTCGTAACCTCAAATTCAGCAACATCATATAGTACTTCTTACAAATGGATTGTTGTAGCACTAGATCATATAGTAGTTCCGTAGATGTGATACAAGTATTTTATTTAGCATGCAGCATGTGCTTGTGTAAAACAGTCCACCTACTAGCCACGACCAAAAGAAAATATTGTACATTTTCTTTGCCTAGTTAGAACCACAATTGTTGGTGCCTCCAATTTCCCGATCACCGAAGAGATCCAAACGGCATCTGCGATGCTTATGTGAATGATTTTTAGGGAAGATTACACTTGAATCCAAAGCTCGATAGGAGGAATGACAACACAGTAACTGGACAGGTAGTTAGTTGTTCCATATTCATGAAGTTGAAGATGTACACGTATTTGAATCAAGGAATACATCTAGCCACTCTTCCAGTCCACACCTAGTAGGACGGCAATTCAGCGAACAGGTTACATGCATGGGGACATACCTGAATCCGGACTGCGGAGGATGGCCACGATACGACGCTAGCGGAAGTCTCGGCGCGGGAGAAGGGAGGGCGATGCTCCGTCGGTGCCTAGCCTCACGGAAGCAAAACCAAAAGCGGGGAAGCTTCAAGATTAGGCGCCGGCGGTGGAAATGAAGCTGAGGCAAGCTTGGTAATCTGGCTACGCTTGGCATCGGCTATTTCAATATGAACTTAATTACGGATTCAAGTTCAAGGCACATGCAGTGATCAAGATGAAGTAAACAGTTTCCACCTTTTATGTTGTCACTACTCACTCGTACAACTTTGATTCCTCAACTGTATTTTATGAATAGACATGCTGGCTTATATCGTTTGTCGACGCTCGTATCTGTAGAGCTGATGCCAGTATTCTGAGTGAAAACAAATGTTGGGCCGCTTTGGCTCCTACACGTAGTTCGCACTCTTTTAACAGCTAGTACCAGCACGAGCGAGAAAGACAGTAGATCATAGAACTGCAACGCAGTATTTAAGCTATAATCTGTGGTTTCATCTTACCAGCGAGATACATCCTGGTCAAATAAGGTGAAATGATGGACAATCACCCTCTAGCTAGGAAATCTTGACTGGATGACGCTCACAAGCAAATAGATGATCTGCAGAGCTAATTCCAAAAACAAAAAAAGTTTCATAATTTGAACCAGCCATGTCACAAATGCTACTCGACAATTGGGAGTCCATAAACCAACAAGTTCGGGTACGTGAAGAGTTCCAGTGTCAACCGATGTAGCAATATTGAGATCAAAGGCTCCCAAACCTTTTCTCACAACCGTACAGAACCTAGTGCTAACAAACATAAAAACACCAAAATTTGCTTCGCTGAAGATCAGAATACTTGTGGATTTACTCGTCATCCTCAACAATCTTGGTTCCCAGACCCTTCAGACCTTCAGGGGGAATCTCAGCAACAGTGACAAGGGAGTAGAGCTCCTCCTTGGCATCTTCCTCGTCGTTCCTCTTGCGGGCAATCCTGACCCGGACACGCCTTGGCACACTCCGGATACCACTGCTCCAGATGTGCTTGTTGAGCTTCATATCGATCCTGACGTCTGTGGTGCCCATTGCCTTCTGTGCAAATTTCCTGATCTCCTTAATGGCATTGGGTGCCTTCTTCTTGAAGGTGCTGCAATTCAGCAAGAGCTGTCAATTACTAACTGTTATTTGAAACAAATGCCATCTGTAGTTCCTGAAGCATGTCAGTACATTGTATTACGATAACAAATCGGTTAAGAGGAATTCACATCAAGGAACATACACTGAATACAACAAACCTTATACAATACTGAATTATTACCCTAAACAACGTGAAAACAAGATGACGGAAAAAAGGACTTAAGCGTGTAAGTCAGATTCGAAACTTTCGACTCTGCATCAGGGCAGCAGTGCCCAACACAATTTATCTTTCATGCAGTTCAAATATAATTTGCATTTAGAGACCAATCAATAAATATTGTTCCTTAGGGTTATTAAAGCAAATTAAGGTGCTCCCTTAAATCCCCAAAAGCCCAAACTCAGTCTGAACTCTGAAACATTATGCAATGTAAAACCAATGACAGGACACATTGATTCCCACACAAAGCATAGGATCCAATATTGAGAATAAACCACTTAGTAAGGTATCTGTAAAACTCTTGATGCACTTCATTCGTACTTGGATAGCTTAATTGTTCACATATACGGTTTAAAATTAAGCGCACACAATAGTTGAAAATCATGCACCCACATACCAAAAAGGCAGCAGATAAACATACAAAGGCAATAATCGAAAACAATATCCCTAGGGAAATCTACTATCATGGGATTACATTGTAAGCCCTTGCTCCCAGACCTGGTCTGCAAAAGAAATTTGAAAACCGTCTTACATAACAGGAGAATTGCGAAAACTGCAGCATTATGAACAACAGAAAATACAATTTGAAATTCTAACTTCACTGGGGCTATAATTATAATGGCGAAACCCCAGAGGTAGTCCAATTAGAGAAAATGTCCTGCCCAAATGGAACACATGGTAGCATGAGAATAGGCAACACGTGTAACGATGAGCGGATTCCATTCTGCCGGGCATGTAACTGTGCGAAGCCACGTGGTTAAGACAGGCACCTGACTATACCCGGAGACAGCTACACCTCGAACAAAAACAACTGCACAACCATAAGAGCACGATAGAAACTTGCAGTGCACTAGTCCAAGATCTATGGATCAATTCACAAGCTGAATCTACCAAACCACGAGAACAAAATGGAGATCCATCCATGATCATAGCTAGATCAGGGAGCAGTGCCGCGAGCAGTAGAATGACTTGTGCTGTCACGGAGAGCAGAGCGGCGTGGGGGTTGAGGAGTTGGGGCCATACCATCCGTGGAGTCGCTTGTGGAGGTTGACGGTGTACTCGCGGGTGACCACCTCGTCCTTCCTGGCCCCGCCGGGACGCTGCTTCTTCTCCGCCATCTTACTCTCTGCCCTACCTCCGGTGGCTGCTGGCGGCGGCGGCGAAGTGGGAAGTGGGAAACCCTAGGCTTGGCGCACCCAGCATCTGTTGGATCGCGTAGTTATATCTGTGTCTAGTTAAGTATTGGGCCGGGCTGCTTTTTCTCGACCCAGCAATTGAAGGCCCATATATGGACCACTTGCCGGGAGTTCAATTTACGTTTTCCTCCGATGGTAGTGCATCCAAAGTGTTTGTATTGCTGCTCCAAAGAAACGTGTTTGATTTATTTTTATTTATTTTTTGCGAGGGAAAGAAACGTGTTTGATGTCTTTTCAAGCTTCACATGTTGTAAAATGTTGTACTATTGATAGATGTGTGAGTTTAATTGGCTATTCTTTTGTGGCTAGGTGTATAAACCTTAAATCGTCAACAACGGTATTCCTTTTGTGGCTAGGGGTACAAGATGGGAAGTGCTGGATTATCCTTTGCATATTTGGTCTTTGTTTATTGCAGACTTGCGATCCGGCTATTTTTTTTGTTGTCCATGGCTAAGGTTGTTTGTTGTTAGATATATGAGGATATATGCGGACAGGTCCATCCAACTTTTGTGGTATTTAGATGATGGACAATGTAAATGGAGCCATCCAACTAATAAATATTCTTTCCAGAAATTGATCAGGTTTTCCTGCAGCCAAGCGCATCTAAGTGATGATAACTCTGACAAAGCTTTGCATTTGGCTTCCAAAACTATCCCACTGCTTCTGATCCACATCAAACGTAGTGTAGATTCAACCTATCTTATTGTTAGAAGTCTTCTCCATCAGTGACACATTATTTATTACAAGTATCACATTACAAACAGTTTTATTTGCTTTAAGGCTTCTCTGATCTAAGATTCATACTCGTGAACATGAAGATTGCAAATTACATTTTCAATACACTAAAATTTAAAGCTTGTCCGTGCTCCCTATGTACATGGCTCGGTGCACTTTTGTCAGACACTATCCACCGCCTTTGGAGCAAATTTCACTCTCTGCCCTACCTCCGGTGGCTGCTGGCGGCGGCGGCGAAGTGGGAAGTGGGAAACCCTAGGCTTGGCGCACCCAGCATCTGTTGGATCGCGTAGTTATATCTGTGTCTAGTTAAGTATTGGGCCGGGCTGCTTTTTCTCGACCCAGCAATTGAAGGCCCATATATGGACCACTTGCCGGGAGTTCAATTTACGTTTTCCTCCGATGGTAGTGCATCCAAAGTGTTTGTATTGCTGCTCCAAAGAAACGTGTTTGATTTATTTTTATTTATTTTTTGCGAGGGAAAGAAACGTGTTTGATGTCTTTTCAAGCTTCACATGTTGTAAAATGTTGTACTATTGATAGATGTGTGAGTTTAATTGGCTATTCTTTTGTGGCTAGGTGTATAAACCTTAAATCGTCAACAACGGTATTCCTTTTGTGGCTAGGGGTACAAGATGGGAAGTGCTGGATTATCCTTTGCATATTTGGTCTTTGTTTATTGCAGACTTGCGATCCGGCTATTTTTTTTGTTGTCCATGGCTAAGGTTGTTTGTTGTTAGATATATGAGGATATATGCGGACAGGTCCATCCAACTTTTGTGGTATTTAGATGATGGACAATGTAAATGGAGCCATCCAACTAATAAATATTCTTTCCAGAAATTGATCAGGTTTTCCTGCAGCCAAGCGCATCTAAGTGATGATAACTCTGACAAAGCTTTGCATTTGGCTTCCAAAACTATCCCACTGCTTCTGATCCACATCAAACGTAGTGTAGATTCAACCTATCTTATTGTTAGAAGTCTTCTCCATCAGTGACACATTATTTATTACAAGTATCACATTACAAACAGTTTTATTTGCTTTAAGGCTTCTCTGATCTAAGATTCATACTCGTGAACATGAAGATTGCAAATTACATTTTCAATACACTAAAATTTAAAGCTTGTCCGTGCTCCCTATGTACATGGCTCGGTGCACTTTTGTCAGACACTATCCACCGCCTTTGGAGCAAATTTCCTCACCGCATCTTCGACTGTGAGGAATATATTGTCCTCACCGATGAGCTCCGTGAATTTTGCTGACTGGAGCTTATGAATTACTAACATCCCAGGATTGGCAAGAATCAGCTGCAAGTGACAGGGATGGATTTCTTCTTAGTGAAGCATTTTTCTTTAATTAGTAGGGTGTCTAATAGTTATAGAGTTCTAGCATTTTTTTTACCTGAATTTGGCGCTTTTCGAGTATTTTCAACAACCCCTCCAAGGCGTGTATTCCACTTGTGTCGATGTCGACCACCGCTGATAGAGCGTTGTGAAGTCAGTGTTACGATCTGATAATTGCTGAATGGTAAAAAATTGTGTAGTACTTTGTATAGAAAACAAATCCTCTTTGTTCTTACGAGATAGCTCTACAATCAGAAACTCAATTTGGGGAAACTTTTGCTCTTGTTGTCTTTCTTCTTCCTCTTTCAACCATCTTAGGATTCTGAAAATTGGAATGACCAACAATATGCACCTAAAATATTAAGGATGACCAACCATGCACTTACAAAATTCACAGAATATTTTCTAACAAACTTGATTTTAGTTATGTCAGCTTCTCTGGAGAATTTCTTCCTGTTACTAAGGAAAAAAAAGGATCCAAAATTAGCAATTTAGCATATTAGTATAGATGACACTAGGAAATATTGGAAATGGTGCCAAGTTTAGATGACACTTTTTCTTTAAATAATGTATCTTAGTTGTTCCTTTAATTTCTTTTCCAACTCACATGTATACTTCCATTACATAGCTGGTTGCATTCTTTGTCAAATGAAAATGTTGCAATGGAAATATTATTCCTGCCAGTGACTCAAACATACCTGTATTTGACATAACTGGAGTTAGTAAAGTAGATAGCCGAGTCCACTCTAACAATTACCACCCCTGGCACCATGGTAACTTCTGGATACTGTTCCATGTTCCTATATATAGTTGTTCTCGGAAGGTTACCAAGCAGCGCTGTTCTCGGCCGTGTTGCTTTGAGAACAATCTTGGCAAGTGATATTCCAACCTATTTGACAACAAGTTTAATTATCATGCGGCCCTTTGTCTGTGCAAGGAGTTATAGTGCAAGGAATTCACACCGCGATTAGCAGTCCGTATTCGACTGAAGCAAACACGACACCGAAAAATGCTCCCAAATATGCCAAAAAGTCCATCTTATCAACCTTCCAGATAGAATAGGATGACTTGCAGTCAATAAGCCCAATGACTGCCGCAATAACGATGGAAGAAAGGATGGCATTGGGAGTGTACTTGAACAGTGGAGTGATGAACTCCAATGTAAATAGTACTACAATTGACAAAATTATATTGGATGCTGCTGTGTTGCAGCCAGCCATGCTATTGACTGCTGATCGCCCGAAACCACCTACAATGGACAAGTTCTGTCACAAATAATGTTGCATCTTTATTTGTTATATCTGATTGATGTTAAGATGAAGTAGAAGCTACCTGTGGTTATGTAGCACGAAGTTAATGAACCTACCACGTTCATAGTTCCAAGAGCCACCATTTCCTTGTTCCCATCTAGTTGGTAGTCCATGCCAGCGAATATTCGTCCAATTGCAATTGCCTCCTGGTAAAATTTCAAATCAGTTTTTAGCACATTAGTTGCGCCACCCTAGAAATATGTTTTATTTGATGCTATGGTTTGAACTCCGAAATGAAATTGTTTCACCGTTAGCCCAATCAGTCCAGATACCACCCCAATTTTGAATCCTTTCAGCGTAAATGGGCCAGTGAAGTATATGAGGTTAGCTGAAGGTGGATTGATGCCCTTCTTTATGTTTTTGACCTGAAATCAATCAGTGGATAAGTAAACTTCAATAATCTGTAGTGATGTACACAAATATATATGGAGAAGTTTGCAATTTGAGAGCAGAAAAATTAAATTACCACTGCGACTCCATGCTTGTCTGCACGAGTGATGTACACAAATATGGTTGATACGATCACTGAAATAAGCGGTGCAATTGCAGAGACCCAAAAGAGTTTCTTGTTTTTCTTTCCCTGGATTATCCAATGGAACAGTGTGGTAATCATAAATAACAAAGATTAATGCGAAATGATGGAAACTTCCATAATCGTTTATCTTACAATGTACTTGTGACCAGAAGGAATCCTAAGAATGATGCACTAATCAATATTGTCTGCCAGTTCCACTGTAGCAACCACAAAGTATAATTAAGCTCTCTCAAATATCATAATTCGTCTGAACAAAGAGGTCCAGCTATACACTATAATTACCCCATGCTGAGCACTCCTCGACATCGATTCCAGCAGCTGAAAGGCTTCCTTGGCATAAAAAACTTAGTGCATACCTTTAAGTGAATGTAAGATCATAATGTGACGATGCCCAAGTGCTGGACGTTCGGTTTTAGTGCTCGAATCTTGGAACACCTAGCGGGTGGTATGTTTTTTCCCCGAGGAGGCACAGTACGACAGCAGGGATCGAACGGCATTTTTGGTGCTAGACGATGCCATGTGTTGAATTGTTGTAGCAGATGTCGTCTCTATTGTCAATCGCTAAACATGAATTTGACAGAGGCAGCTTAGTAATAGATTGACAAACCGCAGTGGCCAACCAGCCTCGGTTTGAGGACCCAGTATGCCTATCTGCATCGAATGCCTGGTGGTTGGTTGTGTGTGTGTGTTCCTCATATGGAGTTCAAGATTGAGACTTGCGTTCTGCAGAGGCTGGGCTCTCCGAGAGATATTGATTGTGCTGTTTTTTTTTAACACGGGTTTTGCTGGCTTTACTCAGCCACTAAGTCACCTTTTATGTAGGCTTGTTGCAAACCATGCATATACCAACATTTGAGAAAACTTCTAGTGCTACCGCGGGTTGGGGTGCTACCGTGCTCCCAAACGCAACGGGTGTACGAAAAGTTGCATAAAAATATGAATGTGTTGTGCATGTCATCATATATTATGTTGCAAAATTTGAGATGCAACGGATGTATGTGTAAGAAGAAACAAAAAAGAGAAATCAGCTTGTGAATAATAGCGGGTTGCGGGTCTGACATAAACAGTTACAACCTGCACTATTCACAGGCTGATTTCACCTTTTTTTTTGTTCTCTTTGCTCAAGTATCCGTTGCAACTTAAATTTTGCAAGCTGATAGATTATGAAATACACTATCTTTTCAAAATTTTGTTGCAATTTTTTGTGCATCCATCGAAGTGCTACGGAGGTTGGGAGCACGGTAGCACCTCAAGGAGCGGTAGCACAGGAACTCCTCTCACCAACCTTTAGGATCATTTTGTTGGATGGCAAGAGTCCCAGCCCAATGTACTTGAGCGGGCCGGAAATTTAGATGTCATGAATCTCATGATATGAACATTTTGTACACTGCATCAACAACTTTTAGGAAACCGAATTCAAAACCTAATATATTGAGCAAAGATATTGTCATATTTCATATGCCCATTTTATCATCCTATGTCAAATATTATGTTATATATGAAACTATATGCTACGGTGTGATAATTTTCTTGCTACTTCAAAATTCTTTTAATGAAACAATAATCAGCATCAAATAGAATGACCGAATGGGTGATAGCTTTGGTATGATCCCGCATTGTGCTGACGCTAGTCCCTTACTTTTAGCTTTAGGTAGCTAAAAGCTGACAGGAGATTGAAAATCTCGAGACCAAAAACGCAAGGTATCTTTGCATTTGCGAAACATGCCATGGTGCACATATTATTGATCGAAGTGAGATTGTAGCCTACTGTTCCATGTTTAGTCGCTTCAGCTATTGCAAACATTCAGTCCAGCTGCCTTGTCTCTGTGTGTAGCTAGCTAAGCAGGGGTACAGAATTTCGAATAAAGGATTTCATTTGGCATTGGTATATGTTTGGCGGCGTCCATACTGTCTCTGATCCACAGCAATTGCAATGAGATTCCACCTATCTGTAGTCCTTGGTGCCAGCAACCTTTTGTCACCATTCCATTGGATGAACAGTATATCTGATTCGAGGGTCAGGTTAATTAAGAAGTTTTTACTCTAAGCAAACAAATAGTGTTATCATTAGTACCAGGACCCTCTTCTCTATAAATAGCAACCGGCACTGGGATGAGAATACAAAGAGTCAGTAGTCGATCGTGCCATTTTCTCTGTCCATGAAGTTCCAGAGCCCTCCCCTTTCCTCCTCAGGGTACCCGAACAGATCACTGCCGATTATGGTGATGAACGAGGAAAGCCCCTGGGGTCTCTGAAACCTTCTACGGCGCTATCCTGCATGAGCTTTTTTGATCGAGTCTATGTGTTTCCTGCCATTCATGTAAAATGGGTATTTCTTCATCTTCTTAATTGAGGATGGGGAAATCCTTATGTTAGAGGTCGTCCGATTCTTGACCTTTTAAGGCCAAGATTCTGACTTCCTGCTTGGCAGGCAGAGCTGCTGATCAGTGATGATAGGCTCATCTCTTATATGAACTATCCCTCCTGAGCTTGTAATTTTATTTAATGTTTTCCATTCCCTTTGGCTATATATAAATTAATTGGTGTTGGCACCACATGGTTTTCTTTTTATCACCTTGTTTTTACTCTTTTTTCTGCACAGATTGTTTTTGAATGATTCTGCAGAGAAATCTTCATATATACTACTTTTTGTTTCGAGTTTAGATATTCTTGTAACTCCTGTTACTGTTTGCGGTTTATCGATAAAGTGGACGTGGATTTCCAATAGGAAGTTATCTTGTTAACACATGTAACTTTTGACCAATGCTTGCTGGCCATGGGTGTTTTTTTCTGGGATCTTTTTCTTTGTAAGCTTTCCTGTAGTTATATCTCAAGAGCCATGCTTAGTCATGCATGCTGTCTTCCATCCATACAAAAAAAAAAAAACTGATCTTGTGTTTGCGAAAATTGCAATGCACAGAGCATGGTACAGAGAAACCTGTAACATTCCTTCTTTTTCATTTCTGTTGGAACAACAGTGGCTCGCAAAAAGATAGGTTTGTCTATCTGAATTCTGGCCATGACCCATGCTTATGGAACTGCAAACTGGCACATGCTAGAAGCATATAGTTTCTTTATTGGGACAACCATGATCGGCAAAAAATTAATGTGTGTTCTCATACTGACAGTAGGTTCTTCTGTTCTATCAATTACTACAATCTTCCCATTGTCCAAAAAAAGAAATCAATTACATCATCTAAATGTATGACAGGCTTATCAGAAGAAAACCAGGGTTCTTGATCGAACTGTTGAAAGCGGGACCAAATAGTCTCACTCCAACACATAATAATCGAAAAACTTCAAGTAAATTCTAGAAAACAGAAAGAAGTAGCAATATATATAGTCCAAACAAATGGGTACTGATTAATTTCAAATTCTCTTTGGCTATAAATCACTTGATGTTGGTACCACATGGTTTTCTTTTTATCTTGAGTGACTTGTTTTTACTCGTTTTTTTTTCTGCACAGTTTTGTTTTGAATAATTCTGCAAATAAATTTTAAAATATTGAGTGTACTAGTTTTTAGATATTCTTGTAACTCTTGTTACTGTTTGCGGAGTATCGTTAAAGTCGACCTGAATTTCCAATAGGAAGTTCAATGCTTGGTGCTCATGGGTGTTTTTTCCAGGGATCTTTTTCTTTGTAAGCTTTACTGTAGTTATATCTCAAGAACCGTGCTTAGTCACATGCATGCTTCCTTCCATTCGTACAAAGAACCGATGGCCCTCTTGGCGAGAATTGCAATGCACAGCGCATGGTGCAGAGAAACCTATGACATTTCTTCTTTTTCATTTCTGTCGGAACAACAATGGCTCGCCAAAAAAGAATAAGAAGAAGGTATATGTCTATCTGAATTCTGACCATGATTACGAAACTGCAAATTGGCACATGCTAGAAGCATATAGTTTCTTGATTGGGACAGGAGTACAGGACAACCATGATCGGCAAAGAACTAATATATTGTCTTCTCATACTGACAGTAGGTTCTGTTCTTCTATCAACTGTATCAGCTAAACGTATGACAGGCTTATCAGAAGAAAACCAGGGTTCTTGAACTGTTTCCAGTTTGAAACCGAGGCCAAATAGTCTCACTCCAACGCATAATAATCGAAACTTTAAGTAAATGCTAGAAAACGGATAGCAGTAGCAACTTATATAGTCCAAACAAATGGGTACTGATTAATTTCAAATTCTCGTGCTCAAACAAATAGTGCCACCAATTCTGCCCTCTTTACAGATTGAAGTTAACATATACATTGGGAGAAACGGTAATCAAATCAAAGGAATGGATGAATCAACACGGTATAATTAGGTACTTAAACCATAAATAAAATCAATGCAGGTAACAATAGCCGGCAAGCCAGCTCCTGGCCTTCTCCCCTGCTTTTACTGGAGGTAGTAGGCGAAGAAGGAGAGCACAGACGCGCCGAGCACGGCGCCGACGGCCGGGAAGGCGGCGGCGGAGGCGCTGGTGGGGGCAGGGGCCGGGGCCTCAGCAGCCATGGCCACGGTGGCCGAGGCGGCGACAAGGATGGCGCAGGCGACCTTCTTCATCTCCATGGCTTCTTGAGGATCGTGGAAAGGATCGGCTCGGCCGGAGACGAGGAAGAAGGGCTGAATTATCAAGCTGGATCGTCGCTTGCTTGTTGCTTGCTTGGGGAGTAGGGGGTGAGGGCAGAGGATACTTATAGCTTGGGTTAGCGGGCTAATCATGGTGTGGAAACGAGCGAGAGGTAGTTGGTGGTCTCCATGTGGAGGAGTCTACGCGTGCTACGTGCGGGCATGTGCGCGAGATGAGTGGGCGGGAAGTTCGTTGAGGATGATGAAGTTTTGGGTGGGTTTTGAATGCGTCTCCTTGCGTGTAAAATTAGCGAGCTCAATAACTTGGGAAATTAAAATTGATTGGAAGCGCGTGGTAGTTGCTCCCTCAGTATGAATGCATCGGAAGCCAGGTATCAATAATGCAAGTTAAGCTTTTTTTTCATTTTCCAAATAGTAGAACTCTTTAAATCATTTTAGCAGATAGGAGTGTTTTTTATGTGTACAAGGTCTTTATTGATAATTGCTAATTTGGGGAGTATCTATGCTTCTAGAAATTGGTTACTGAGGGATGGCATCAAACTGATGTAATTTTGTTGAAATATTATAAAATCCAAACTGTGGTCACAATTTGAGGCAAAAAAGAAATATGAGTATCCCAGTCATATTTAATTTCATGGTAATTCTATACCATTTGAAGCAAATCCTCACAAATTTTGAGATATTTTGATAAAAGACATAATTTTGAAATGGCTAATCAAACTTCATAATTTCTTCAGAAATTAATCAATCTACATATAACCAGAAAAAGTGTGTAAAATAAATGGTAAAGAAATAGACCGCCGACAATATTGCCAGGTAGGCAAAAGGAATTCTTAAACTGGGGCATGATGTGAACCACTAACCAGATTTTATATGCTGGTCCACTAACTACATTAGTGGTTTCTTACTTCTTCTTAACAATTACAATATAGTTTGAGTTTGACTATATAGTTTTAATAATTGATTTTACTATTAAGCATGTTGAAGCAACGTGTTCTTAGTCAGAAAATGATGTATTGTCACAACTTGACATTCCTATTTGATTGTGCAGGCCAGAAAAGCGATAACTAGATCAAACCAGAAGCTTAATCAATGATATTTTTTTTGGGCGAAGGGCTTAATCAACGATAATGATGTCCAATGACCATTCTTGGCATCTCCATGATCTTAACTCTCTGTTTTTTGTTTGGTGATATGGATCCAAGTTCACAACTTGGTTTTCCAAACTATAATACTTGTGCTAAGGTTCTAATCTCGAAAAGGAAATACCAAGTTGAAATCAAAATTTATTACTAAATTTTGAAAAAGAATGGCCACAAGCCCACACATGAATTTTGATTGCAAGAGTTGAACAGAGAGCTAATGAATATGGAGTAGTATTTTTTTTGAGGGAGAATATAGAATATGGAGCTAATGATATTTTTTTTGAGCTAATGAATATAGAGTAATAATTTAATTCGCTCAATAGAATGGCAACCCAGTGTTGCGTACAAACTGCTTTAGCATACCAATCTGGGAAACCAAAGGTACGTACCAATGGGAACAGGAAAAAAAAAGGGCGGGGTGAATTTAGCAAAAGCAGTTTCTGTTATTGCGTATTGATAGGACCAAAAAGAAAAAAAGAAGGTTAGTAGTGCCACCATTTCCTGCAAAATTTAGCACCCCCAAAGACAACGCCTACCTTCTGCATTGGGGTCCGTTCGCGTCCAACCTTTGCAGGCTGTTACAGTGTATCTTATGGATGGCATTTCTCTGGAACGTCGTATTTGGCGGGTCCATACACACATGTGCAGGCTGTCCCATGCTCCGAACCACGAAACACACACTGGTACGTTCGGTGGCATTGTTAATTGCTCTGAGTTAACTGATCGATCTGTTTCGTATGCGATTAATCATCACGACAGCTATTGCAGCGATGGGAAGAAACAGCAGGTAGGGGAGCAGGAACAGCCGGTATGGCCGTATGGGAGCAGACAAGATACTATACGACCAGGGCCCAGGTACTCCCATCTCCTTTTTTCTTTAGAGGAGTAGAAAAAATATGATATGCACTTGGAAGCGATCAAGGAAAGGGAGCACAACCGTCCAGCCTAATCATCAGCTTTCCAGTTTGGATTTATAAATCGATCGGGCCAGGATGGTTTAAGACAAGTTGTGTACAGTGGGGCTTAATGATTAAGATGCCGGATTTTGTGTGGAAATTTAATGTACGCAATCATGCGCCGAACTATAGGTACGCGCCGAAATTTGTTTGTCCACCGAACCTGGGTTGTTCCACCAGGCTCCAGCCGGTTGATGATGGATCGGTTGGTACGTGAGTCTGGCGAGAGCCATTGTTGTGACGCCGTGCTGCTTAGCTCTGGTGGCTTCAGTTGCATGAAAGGTGAAGTTAAGCAACGAGCTTGGCTAAATGCACATTTAACCTGCGTCGAGTTTCAGCATCAGTCTGCCGCTTCCTTTTGCGTGTCCATCTGCTGCTCTGCAGCGTTGAGACATGAGGTTCTCGTCTATCGCTGGCTGCTCTGCACTGGCGGCTTGAGCATCATCGCGAAGCAGGGGAAACCAACCCACGCATCTCCTTGGGTTGTTATTTGGAACAGAGGTTTCGTGCCGCCCTCCAAAAGACAAGGCTCATCGTTGGCCTTTCTAAAGCAAGCAGATATGGCCTTCATCTCTAAGGGCTTGTTTGCTTTCTGCGGCAACGCTGCCTGGCCAGGCAGATGCATCCCGCCCCAGGCAGAGAAAATCAGACGCTTGGGAGGGAGTTGCCTACCAGGCAGGTTTTGTGAGGAAGCAAACCAAACTAGCCCTAATCTAAGAGTTAGGTAAGTCAGTTAATTTAAAACTTCTTTGGTCGTAGCAGATAAATATTACACCGCGGTTAACAATAGCCAACTACGGTAGGTCAGAAATAGTCTGTTTTTACCGCCAACAAACAATAGTTTGTTTGTTGAGATCACTCTCTGATCCTGTGTACTTCGTCCGAGTTTTCTCATTTTTATTTGACAGATCTAGAGGCGGCACGCCTCGTGGTCAGGTCAGGTCAGGTCACCAGGCTGGGCGTTTTGAAAAGTTGTTTTCAGCCCAGCTGGGTCAAGGCCAGGGGGCCAGGCGGCGTGGCGCCACCTGACCTGCGGGATGGCCGCGTCGTCGCGTTTGCCGGCGAGACTAGCGGCGGAGTCAGCCGCACGCAAGGTCGTCCTCTTTGGTCCGATGAGATAGATAGATAGATGGTTCGCGGTGAGTTCTGAGAATCCCCGTTCCTCACGGAGTCCTCTCCTCCCAGTCCCGCGGCGGCATTGACATGTGGAGGAGGGAATTCCACCTAGACTTTGAGAACGGACGACATGTGGCGAGAGGAAACTCTGCATTCCTGCCGAACCTTGGGTCGAGTTGGCCGTGCATCACCCACATGTCGTCTTGTCGCTGTAGATTTTATTTTCACGTGTACAGAAACTTACGTGCTTCGGGTGTCAGAGTTAACTGGCAATTGGACACGTAATTTGACCGCAGCAATGATTGTGCAGAAATTTGTTAGCTGTACGTATCTTGCAGTTCCAATTCAATGCGAGGCATGAAAAGGCCCGTAGAGCCTTCCATTTGACCATCATTCATTTCATTTAGCCTACCGTTTTTCTTTCATACTCCTTTTTGTAATTTAACATTTGACAAGTTTTTTTTTTACCATTTATTCCCCCCTCAAATTTTGTTTTTATTCTTCAGGCATTTCACATAACGGAAACCAAAGCATGTAGCAAGCAAGCACTGAGTGTGCATGATCAGCGTAAAGAGCACAAGGCACGAAGAAGAAAACCTTACGGACGTCTCTACACCACGCATTCCTTCCACGGATGGCAACGTAACACCTTAACAACTTTGACGGTAAGTGAAGTACTACTAGTGCCCAACTGCATGCAGCCCTTTTTGTACCGAAGGCTTTGGACCCTTTTTCAGCGTCTTTAACCTCCCCCTTTGTAAAGAAAGGGAAGCTAGTGCGGGTTATCCCGAAACACTGATGAGCAAGAAGCCACCAAGACGCGACCTTGTTTGGTCCAGGCCGGTGGTGGAGTCAGGCCAACGGCTGCGCCGCAGAAGCGTCACGTCCACCCGGACCAAACAAGGCCAGGCGAGTGTGAGGAGAGGAGAAGCCCGTGTGCGCGTGAAGCCGTCCGTCACGCGGAAACTCCCCGCGCCGACCAAATCGCGCGGCCTATAAAAACCTCGGCACGCCACCACTATGACCTCCATCGCATCTCACCACAGCACCGCAAAATAGAGTCCTCGAGCAAAGCAGAGCACCCTCACCAGCGTTCCAGTTCCAGCGCCTCCTCCCGTCGCGAGTTCTCCCAAGAAGAAGAAGAAGAACATCATTAGTCACAGGAATCATTATAACCTGTCTATTTTTTCTCGAGAACACCTCTTTATCTCTCCCTTCTTGTTTCTTGGCAAATCGTATTTTTCACTACGGAGAAGCAACGAGCAAGACGACTCTCCCCCAAAAACGTTCACATGCCACAACACGACCGAGTGAGCAGACTGATCCAAAAAGTTGGCCGCACATAATTGATCATCCGAGTATGATCGAATCAAGGGCGAACGTGGAAACAATCTGCCAAACATTCACGTGCTAATTAGTTGCGAGGGGCTAGAGCGAGCTAGTTGAATTAGCTAGTTGCATATAATTCGTGTCAGCTTTGGCAACGTTTGCAATTTGTGTCAACTTTGGAGATACAAGTATGTACCGGCAACATAAAGAATATTACAAACGAACACTCGGCACATAGTTGTCACGGACTCACGATTTTGTCCGAACAATTCAGTACAAACTTATCCTAAACGTAACATCAAATTTCACATTGTTGTAAGACGACTAAGATGTTCAATGCAGAGCATGCAAAGTCGAATCACAACAGTGCTTAATCCCTCTGCAAGCACACTCTGTGTAACGGCATGGAGGTGATGAATCGCGCAAACATACTTTCCAAGTAATAAGTTACTCCAGTAGGTTAACCCATGTAATCCATTATCCTTCTGTGCCATTATCTCCCTTTTTTTCCCGTACTTAAGTTATGTAAACCTGTTGTGTGGGACTCTTCCTCAACAGGGAAAGAAGGTTGAGCCAAGGCAAGTATTTTACAGAGCACCTTTTGCACGATAGCCAGGTAATGTTCTACTGAATCACTGGTAGCCCAGATGGCCAGCAACATATGGCAAAGTTTCTAAATATTTAAGTTCTGTTCAGCATCCAACCACAGCTGCGATGGACTTCTTTTCCATCTTTATCATGGTCAATGGTGCTTTCTTGTATGGGGTCATCTAGGCGTCTTGCTAGTCCCCAGAGAACCCCCAAAATTTCTGCATTGAAGTGCATGTCAATGTCAGAAATTTGGCTAACATAAAAAGATTATGCCTGTAAATTTATGCAGCACACAAAAAGCAATGGCAAGACTTTTAGCAAACAATTATTGCCTTTGTTCAACTGGAGACAACGCAACCACCAATAAATGGAGATAACACTGCAGTTTCCGAAGATGCCTCAAGGTAATGTGCTTTCTTCAGAATTTGCAAATAACTGGTGGAAATGATATCCCAGAATGCCTGGTTGCAAATGTTCCAGCTCACATGGTCAAATGATGAAGAGAATGATTTTGTATGAGTGAAACACTGAGAGCCAAAAAGAAAGGAAGCATAAAAGGGATGCAAAATCATTCACATACGAATGGGCTCCACTGCATCTATACCAATTGTAAATTTGGAAATGATCAGTAATGACACAGAATGATAGAACTGCCACTAAACTTCCTAAAGCATAAAATGGAATGACATATCTAGATGTGTTTGAATGATAGTTTGAGTTGTCTGGCCAGAACTAGAATCATAATGTGAACAGGGTACTAAAAGTAGATCTTACATTTGATATATATACAGCTGCTGGTCCCTAAAGATGCAACCGACTGAGGAAGTCTGATAGTCTGATAGGCAAACAGAAAAAGTAAGACAGGGTAAGTGAGGCGAAAAATACAAGAGTGCATACAAGCCTAGTCGACAACATGTACCTAATATTTTTGGCAATTACTGTACTTCCATCATCAGCATCAAGATGACGCAACACCACCTCTTCCAAGCGGCCATCTCTGTAAGCATGCTGAAAAATATACAAGCCACAAGGTGAATTCAATGTCGAACACACGATGAGAAGGACCAGCCAGTCAACAAAATAGTTGGCCCTACCAAATAACCAAGGTGAGCTGTTCAGGGGTAAAACAAATTAAGAAATCAGGTGTTCTGTCCCATAAAAACAGCTACAAAACTATACCTAACAGTCGGCACACTACACTCTACTGACTTGGAACTAGAACAAAGAATTATTGAGTAACTTTATGGACATAGTATAAAGTCTCATCCACTTGGTATGTGGATAGTGTATACTATGTCCAGAACATTATCCACTAACAAAAATTTTAACCGCTTTACGAAGGAGAACAATTAATGCTGCCAGAGAGCTTCAATTTTGAAGTCCATGTAAATTGTAACAGACTTGTAAGCAGGGAGAGCACACAAGCAATGGAGCAAGCACAAAGATTCCATACAGAAATTATATTTTACTATACCTGTTTCTGTGGAAGCTATACATTTTGATTGACAGGCCTCAAAAGAACAGCAGCTGCTTACGGTTTACATATTATTAGCATGCAAATTTTATAGGTTACGGTACTGGGTTCAAACTCTATATAACCTACAAATTTTCATTGGCAGGCCCCAATAAGTACAACAGCTGCTTACAATTACATATTATTAGCATACAAATCTTACCCTGTAGAAACAGCTTGTTCCGAAGGGACAAGAGCCAGTTCCAAAATCAAAGTACTTGCAATCAATAGACCTGCAAACAACTTATTGCAGATTAGTATCCCTTAAGAAATTAATGGAACAGTAAAGTAAATGACAACATCTTAAATTGCTTGTAATGAAATATATTTCGATGCCTTGTGCCCTTGTATCTTGATGCTATCAATCAACTGAGTAATAACAAGGAATATGCATAACCATGAACGCATAAATATTTGTAACCTTCTAATGTTAACTTATAAGTTCAGGACACTAAAAAATGTAAGGTACATGCTAAAGAATCAGCTACAGATGAAACATAAACCTTACTTGAGTTTGGATTTGTAGCTTTCAGTGATCTCCTGTTTTTCTTCTTTTGAGAAGTACCAAAGAACACTTGGAATGACATAATACGAAAGTTTGCGACATATTGGACAGGCCCGCAACGCTGAGTTCACATCCATACCAGATGAAGGAGAATTGTTGCGCCAATTTCTTATGCATGCAATACAGAAGGGATGATCACATTCAGATAACAATCCAAACTTCCTTTCAGCAGCAGTAGGCTTAGAGAGCACACGATCCAAGCAGACACTGCATTCTATCTCTTGGCTGCGTTTCAAAGCTTCAAGACGTTTGTGGTTTTTCTCACATAACTTTATGTGCTCCTCCCTCTCATCAGGACGGTAAGGATGCAAGCACATTTTTCCACAGGTTGTGCACAAATCTCCATGCATTTGAAGGCAACTTTCCCCATAAGGACAGTTACCAGCGGCAGCAAAAGAGCAAATAGGCAGGTCAGCAGGCCTCATTGATGTCTGGTTTTGCTCAGTTGGATTGGACGACCAGTCAATCCCATCCTCAGCAGCACTGGCCTTCAGAAAATCATTTCTCCATGCAGGCTTACTTGCAGAATGTGATACCTGCTGTGTTTCATTGCTAGTATCTGTTTGGTGTACTGTGTGAGGAGGATGACTGGAACCTAAAAGCTGAAGAGACGTAGACGCAACACGTCTTGTGCTGCTAGATGATGGTGGTGGTGGCATCACTGTGGGGTTACGAGAAACTTTGACGTGATCGTATCTGCAACGGCTCCCGTATGAGCATGCACCTTTTTGGTAAAATGTGCAAACCTGAGAAAAAATATACTTGAGAAATACTAAATGAAATGCATTGTAACTACCAATATGGGACTAACCAGCATATTCATAGGTACCTGCTGTGTTTCATTGCTAGTATCTGTTTGGTGTACCATGTGAGGAGGATGACTGGAACCTAAGAGCTGAAGAGAAGTAGACGCAACACGTCTTGCGCTGCTTGAAGATGGTGGTGGTGGCATCACTGTGGGGTTACGAGAAACTTTGACGTGATCGTATCTGCAACGGCTCCCGTATGAGCATGCACCTTTTTGGTAAAATGTGCAAACCTGAGAAAAAATATACTTGAGAAATACTAAATGAAATGCATTGTAACTACCAATATGGGACTAAACTGTATATAATATTAGTAATGCATTACATTGTTTGCTTGATCGCTCCAGTCATGTGAGAATTCACAGTACTCTCCTTTCAAGCAAGCTCCATGCATGTAGAACTTGCAAAGAACCCTGATCGATGAACGACATAATAAAAAGACATGTAAGTTGTCAAATTTGTTGGTTTCATCTTCCCAGAAAATAATTAATGAGATAAAATAGGTACATGCCATCTTTTCTTTTCACAATGTTTCTCATCAAATAAAAGAAAACATGAAGTTGAGGAAGGATTGTTTGGAACATGTTTCAAAACAAGGACCTTATATATAGCCATTCGAAGTTGTAAATCCTTCTTTATGAAAAAATTTTACAAATAGTTTTAACCTTCTATATAGATCACAGGGATAAGTTTCTGTTATGCAACGATGAGGAGAAAGTTGAATGCTTTTAACAAATTTGATAAGAGTCTGAAAGAATAAGCCACAAGGAGAATAACATCAGAATAATTGATGCCCTACCTACACAAACATATTACTTGTAGTTCCAGCTTCCAACAGAGTTTTTTTTAGGCTTCAAGTTTTCTTGCTTACCCATCCATTCAGAAATAGTAGCTTTATTGTATTTTGTTAGGAAAATCCTATCATTTTAGTGATATCAATTTTTGTGCCAAAAAAAATATGCATCAACAGATCTATTGTTGGTGAAAGGCTTGTACTGATGATACGAAATACGCCTACTATTTCTAAACAGATGGAGTACCATTCTCAGCTAATCTATAAACCACTATTTTCATCAGATATATCAGCGTCAGCATTTTCATCTGTGATTTAGCTTAAAGTGCAACCATACATAAACAGAAGTTTTAAAGTCTCCAACCCATGTGATCCCAAGCATGAGGTAGCAATCATAGTACCAGAAAAACAACATAAGCCACAACAAAACTCAAACTGCTTAAGCCTATTTAACTTAACAGAACATTACATACAGAACCATCTAACTGTAAATTTGTTATGGCAGCCAGCTGGGCCATATGGGCTGGCGGCACAGCTGGGTTAGAGTTCTTAGGTCTATAAAGAGGGTAGATGTGTGCTAGGTCTCTCTTCTTGTGCCCATGGGCGGAGGCCCCGGCGCCGTTCTACAACAATTGGGCTGTCCTAAATTACATTTTGTGACTGGTTACTAGTAAACAGAAGGCATCAGATTCAATATCAATATTATCCCACTCGCCTACAGAGGACATATCGCAAAGCATCGCACAAAAAGGTTAAAGAAAATTAAATCATCCTCTCGTCTCCCATTCCAGTTCAGCCTACAAGCAGCATGGCTAGCATGAACCAATTGCAGAACAACCAAGCAGCCACATTGCCACAACGATTCAACCATATATCAACCCCCACACCTGGTTTATGCCGCTCAGGAGGCTCCCAAGAGCACAAATTCCCCACCAAATTCAAACGAACCCCATTTGGCCACCCCACCCGCGTCTGCGCCAAACAGCCAAGAAACAAGCAGCGCCAGGGCTCGAAGCTGGCCCTCCCCGTACTCGGCCGCCAAATTCAATTCTCAAACCCGTCGCAGTAAAAATCCCAACCAGAAACGATTTTTTATCTCAGCTCCGACCACCAACCTACGGCACAAACAACGCTCAATCCAGCTCTCTTCAGAAATATCACCCGAACCCTCGCGCAGGTACGCCGCCCCAAATCGCGCCAAACAGGGAGGGGAAAGTACCGAAT
>LAPY01001107.1:106653-118389 GCA_000970635.1 Eragrostis tef
GGATGGGCGGTGCGGCGGTCGGCGGCGGGGTGTCCGGGGAGCAAGCCGAGAGCCCGACGGAACGGGTGTGCAAAATATCTCTATGCGGTCGGAAAGGCCGGACAAGAGGGGAAATATCCTTTAGTGGGCTGGATGTCAAGAAAAATTTAAGGCCCATTTTGTTTTGTTTCCTGGATGAACGAAGTAGAGTTCTACTTGAATGCCATTTTGTTCTGTTTCGTTTATTCTTTTAAGGCCTATTTGGATATACAATACCACGGTTTGTTGAAAATACCATGGTATGAAAAGCTATGACATGTTTGGATGGATGAAAGATATCAGTTTTTTAAACCATGGTATCCTTAATATCGTAGTATTTTTGCACTTTGCAAAAATCCACTCCGACCCTCTTTTTTAAAAACTGAGTTACGCGAGTTAATTGGTTCACTTTCAAGGGTCACGTCGCCTATCGCTGAAAGCACAAATTCGTTAAATCTTAGAAAATTCGCTCTCACCGAGAGTCGAGTCCAGGACCTTATGTGTTACTGAGGCTCTTGTAACCATTAGGCTACAAGCTCTTTCGCTTTTCTCTGCTTTATCATTTGCATCGTACTTCAAACTTCAATGATCGATCTAGCTAATGTAATCCTGATGTGATAGATTGGTCTCTATTTTGCATTCTGTTACAACTGGGATATCTGCGAGCTCTCTAAGTCTGGTTATGATAAATCCACGTGCAGATTCTAGTTGAATACGCAGCTTCAAATTCAATACTAGTACTCAGTATGGTGCTAAAATATTCATGTTCATGTATATTACGTAGTAGAAGCTTTGGGCCTGTCATTAGCTATGCCTTTAAGATACGTCACATTCAATATTGCAAGTGCCAAACAGGGTATGGTTTTTCTTAAAACTATGAAGAAATACTATGGTTCACATAAATTGTACTATTTTGTGTGTCTATGTTGTAAAAAACTGCGGTTTTCAAATACCATAGTTTTTAAAAACAGTAACATCCAAACAGTTTGTGTGTTACTAGATTGTTTTTTTACTGCTTCGTTTTGTTTTAATGCAAAACGAAAGGAATTCTTCTTGAAGGCTCAAACAAAACAATACAGTTAGCCTGCACGCTGTGAGTTCTTTAGCTAATGTCAGAGTATAGTCTAGTTTGTTGGTTTTTGTTTTCTTTTAAATTATTCACCATAATTCCCTTTCTTTGTGAATGCAAATGCTCGTATAAACATGAGTACTCACCCTTATGAACATAGGCGTTGCCTCCTACAGAAATAATAGTTAGTTGCAAATGTAATACTCATGCTGAGTTTAAGACTTGAAGCCGGGTGGGTTGGTTCCACCACCAGGAACCAGCCGAGATGCTTATTTTGCAAAATAGTCACCGTATTTTGTTTTTCCTATTTCCTTTTAGACATTTTCTTTGACTTATGGGATGTGTTAATGTTTCCCTTGGCGAAATTTAATTCATCATTGTGATTTTTTTATTTTAGACATGAAAATATAAATATCACGAATTATTTATCAAATTGTACTTGAGATAAAGGAACGCGGAATTTTATTTCCCTTTTTATTTCTTTTGTTTTAAAATGGCAATGTTCATTCATTTTATTTGTTTAGTCAGGAAGCATTGCTTTCTTTTTTAAGATGGTACTTTCATTCAGTTTTTGTCTCATAAAGAAACACTGAAATAACTAAAAAATTTGGAGCGCTACACTTGATCTAATGGAATTTAAATTATATTACCAGAAATTATATATTAATGTGCTAGTGAAACATCATATGTGAACAAGTGCAACATCTCATAAATGAATTATGGGAACACTGCGCTTGATCACCTAATGGAGCACGGAATGAATATTACTGAAACAAAAATATTAACGTGCTTGAATGTCCGAGATCGAGCAATAAAGTTTGGTTTGTGTTAATTTATTTCGATTTATCACTTAGGTTGATGAAGCAGCCTATGTGAAGATCTCTTGAAATAAGTGAACGCTCGCTCGGTGCTTTACTGAAGCATGGCTGCTTATTTTTTCTTATAATATTATCAAAAAGAAAGATGTACGCCTCAAACAAGGTCACAATCGTGTTACATTTTCTGTTTGAATTTGAGTGACCTTCAACATTTCATTTGAACAAAGACAGGGTTGCCTGTAAACCTGGCCATCGAAACATTTTCGTATGAAACTATTAAAACAATGTTGAGCCATAGTAGTACACAAGTGTAATCTTCACAATTTTATTTCAACTTGTACAAACAGATGATAGGAAAGCCACATATTCTTTTTTTTTTGCAAATCGGAAATCCACATAATCATTCCATACACGGCATGATGATACATATTTTCTATTTTTTAACTATCATTCATAAAGCAAGCATCTAAAACTTATTTTGTTGATTAGGGTTGACATGAACAAACCATCGACATAATTCTTATTTAGCTTGATGAGTCAATGCCAACCTCCATGGTATCCACCACTGCCGTAGTATCCACCTCCCATGTAGCCTCCACCACCACCACCGCCGTACCCTCCATATCCTCCACCACCGCCACCACCACCATACCCATGCCTGTTACCATATCCACCACCGTATCCATGACCGTGGCTGGGGGAATGACCATATCCACCACCGTACCAGCCATGGCCTGGTACGTATCCTCCATACCCACCACCGTATCCTCCACCATAGCCCCCACCGTAGCCGCCACCACCATAGTATCCATGCCCCCACTTTTCATCATTGAGCACAGCCCCACCCGCTGGTTTCACATTCTTCTTGTCTCCTGATTCTAAGTGATTAAATCACAACACACAAATTACAAATAATGACCACTTTTCATGTCATACAAATCTGAGAAAGTGGGGTCCGAAAGAATGCGCATACCATTTGCCTCACCGAACTGATCTCGAGCCGCAGCGACATCATTGCAGATGAGGAGGAGAGAGGTCAGGACGACCCCAATCACAAGTGACGACCTGAAAGGCATCCTTTGTTTCTGCGATTTCCTGAGCTAGCTGTTTAGTGAGTTTGAGCTGCTCTGCCTCTCGTGCTACTTTTATAGCAGATGCCGGCTAAACGCATACACCATCACTGCGCTTATCCTATTTTGGTTGGATGTCAGAATTAGAGCAGATGAAGCTTGTTAGGTTTCCTTGTCGCCGCTATTAGCCGTGTCAGGTGTAGGTATGGACCTTCATCCGTGTGGTTTTATGAGGCAACGAACGGAACATTGAAAGTGCATGATAAGAGTTAGTTGGGTTCAACTAACCAAATAGAGGAAGGTGTTGTTGTGCATGCTTGTCTTGTCATTTCATTCATAGCAGCCTACAGGTTAAGAAAGAGTTTATTGTTCTTAACAAGTCATCACCTGCGGTCTCTACATAATTACATACTATATTTCCATATAGTTATATTGCTAAGGGGTACGGTGTGTAACACATTTGCAATACTATTTTCGTTATACTGTTAGTTGTTGTTTGTTTTTGTCAGGGGTCATCCTTATTGCTCCCTGTGGTTTTAAATTGTTGACTACGTTGGCTTTTTGAATTACCTTTGACCATCCGTCTTATCCAAAATATTTGAATTATTATCATATAATTTTCTATAATTTGTTTTATCACTAGATAAAATCAAAATATAACTTATAATTTTGCATGTTTGAGATAATATTTTGAGTAAGACGAACGGTCAAACATATCTCAAAAAGCTAACAATATCAACATTTTAAAACTGGAAGGAGTACACTAGAAAACTTATCTCTGCTTGATCAGAAAATAGTGAAGGAGAACAATATATAATGGAAGGGAAATTTATTTGTGAGACAAAGTAAACGTGCAGATTGGCTACTACACATGATTATTGTCAAATTTGTTTTCAGACATTAAGAAATATTAGATATCCTTGACAATACACCACGGCCATCAAAATAGTATCTCTTGCCATGACAAGTGAGATAAATATTTGAAATAATCTTTGCTCTCTCTCTCTCTCTCTCTCAATGCAAACACACACGCGCACGCACCTTTCTTTTTCCTCTTGCACATAGGATGGCCAACGTTCCATGATCCACAAGGGAGACTAGCTTGGCGATATCATCCACCTCTCGTCTCCAAGTAGATGCCATTTCCCATCTTGAAGCACCTCGTCTTCTTTGTCGGAAACCCCAAGTGCCGTCCCTACGAAATCTCCTTGGCCCCTTGCTCGTTGATGGCCAATGAGTGGAGAGAAGCCACCCCCTTGTGGAGTAGATAAGTTTAAGATTCCTAGTCATAGCAAGGGGCTTGAATAATGGACAAAAATGTTGGTGCTCTCCCTGTTGCGTTTGTTGAGGTTCCACTCCTCACAGCTGACGCCATACTATAGTAGCTGTGTTCACAATGAGAGGGCAACCCGCCGACCTCAAATAAAATAAAGTCCTTTCTCATTTTCCATCATCATCCATTACATGCCACTTATTTTTCATCATCTGAGTTTACGATGGAGTTCACGTATGGCACATTAATACTAGATCCATAGTAATAACCCCCAGATCCGATCCGACAGTAGATGGATCTCTCTGAACTGGGAGCAGCGTTACCTGGAACTAGCTTTGCCTTACCTACGTGTCGTCACCGCCTCACCTATACTTCGGCCATCGCCCTGCATGAAGGGGTTCACTATGACGGCGGTATCAAATTCGGTTGACGTTGCTGCCAGACTGTGTCAGGCTGCCACAACTGGGACGGAGTGAGAAGCCTGTGCGTCTCTCTTTTCATGGGCAATTCCTGAACACCCTCTGACTGGTATCACATCTTGTACTGCCATCGACCTCGTGCGCTCCTTGAGGATCTCCATCAACATCCACACCCATTCTACTACTACTATAGATCAAACTCAACCGAAGTGCATCACCTCGACGCCACATCTTCTAACATCTAATTATGGTCAACTAAGGATATAGAGAAGATGTGGTTGTGCATGCTTATCGGAGTCTCATTCAGTCATCCTACATCAAAATCCAGTGAAGCGTTTCAAGGATCAATTCGTCCTTGCAGACCGCAGCATAGTGTAGCAGACAACTGCAATATTAGAAAAAAATGGAGTTATTAAGATCCAATGTTTTACAAAAAAAAATGCAAGAGTTGGAGGTTCCGGGTACTGATCTTTCTTCAGCACAAATATATAGCGGAGTTACTGCAGAGGGCAGATAAAGCAAACCAGTCAGTACTCTAGTGTCAACCTGTGAAAGTAATCAAGAGGGTGACAACCAATGTACAGAAATATAAGTATTTCTGGTTTAAACAATGTCAATTTTTTAATTGACTACTGTAAATAGTAAAATTTCTGCTAAGATTAATAACATAAAAAAGTATGTTACTATATTCATTGTGAAATCAACTTTTGTTTTTAAAGGCATTGTCGATCAAATTTATTATTATTTTTATTTGATGGCGACTTCAGAAGTAGCTTACTTAGCTTTGTTTGATGATGACCTATCAGCCTTGACAATAAGTAGTGATACCGCTGCAGCTACATCGAACTATGAGGCTGGCGCCTCTGGTCTTTAGAAAATATATTTCTCTTATTTAGAACTTCAAAAATCCCAGAATTGCAGTGTCAATAACCCCGGTAGGCCCACATTGTTATTGACAACAATGCTATTTTCCATGAGATTTTGATGTATCGCAATGACACATAAATGAATCTCCCTGCTGTTCACCACCTGCGCTGTGCATGCATGCCCAGAACTCATTGTTTTGTACCAGCAGTTTTCACAAGAGCAGGTGGCATTTTAGCAGTTCATTGAGCAATTAATACAAAGCCACTGCTGATTCTAAAAAAAAAACAAATCCGCTGCTTCACTACTTTAACCAGCTATCTGCTGATACAGGAACCAACATCGTTTGGGACATTGGCACGATCTACAAAACAGAACATTGACTACTTTTTGCTCTATAATATTTATAATATATAGTTTAAAGTGTACTTTTATGAAACCATACTCTAGTACGAATCTACTCATATCATTTTTCACATTTCCATGAAATAATGATATACACAATCAAAGTTAAAAAGTTTGACAACTTGTTTTATGACCTGAAGAAAGTATTGACGTATTGTCTTAGTCCCAATAAACATTTAAGCCGTACACTGATACACACACAAATGGTGCCGAGAGAAAACAAAAATAAACAAGACAAGTGTAGTTGACAACAGCTACTTTGAAGAAACATGCATGTAATGTGTAAATAACCAGAGGGAGTAATGTGTTGCTGCTCTACTACATGCTTAGGACTTCTACACGAAAAATAGTCATGCTTAGCGAGGCCGTGACAGGCACACACAACAGTGCCCACCTTGTTAGTTGATCTTAAATATCATTTCTTAAATCCGCTTCTGCAGCTTAACGAACTACGCAGACAACGAGGGCTACCAGGATTGATCAATGTGCCCCACCGCCCCAATCCTGACATCCAACTGTGCGCGAGACCCAGGCAACGGTGCCCCTGCTATATGAGAGCATCGCAGTAGCGCTTCCTTCTCATCCCTAGCTGCCTCAAGTGCTAATCCAAAAACGAGAGAAATGGCAGCCAAGTCTCTGCTTCTGCTTGGCATCGTCCTGGCTTTTCTCCTGCTCGTCACCAAAGATGTGGCTGGCGCCAGAGATCAGTTCACCAAGGCCAGCGGTAAAGGATCTGTTTCTGTGTCGCTTTGATTTGGACCATTCTTTACATCAGAGTATCGTGTACCGGTTTTATATTTTGAATGGGGGGATTATTCACCCTGTTTTCACACATGGAATTTACAATTGAGTTATGAATTCGTAAAGCGCATGACTTTCTTCCAGGCCGATTTTCAACCAATATTTATCCGTACTTTTCATCCGCACTTTTAACAAGCAGTGTCTAGTAAAACTGGATCTGCTCAAGTTCCCCAGCGAATGAAACATTGCCTTAATACAAGGAATCAGAAACTGTTTGCATAGAAAATACTATGACACCAAAATTTTCAAAAGAGTTTGATAAGATCCATGTGTTAGTGTGCTACGCCTTAATCGAGTACATATTAGTCTCTGACATATATTATATGTAGAATCAGAGAAAAAGAACATGAAAGCTGCTGATGAGCCTAACATCAAGGATGAGAAAGCAGGATATGGAGGCGGCTACGGCGGAGGATATGGTGGAGGTTACGGTGGTGGCTACGGAGGCTATATACCTGGTAAGGGCTGGTATGGTGGCAGGTATGGCTACCCTGGCTATGGCAGTGGATACGGCGGTGGTGCCGGATATGGCGGCGGCGGCGGTGGATATGGCGGTGGGTATGGCGGCGGCGGCGGGCATGAAGGTGGATATGGCGGTGGTGGTGGGTACGGCGGTGGATACGGTGACGGTGGCGGGTGGCACTAAGATTCAGTTCACGATACACACATTTGTGTTGTATTACACTTAGATTGTTCATGAAGGAAATGGCCTGTGCATGTTCGCACGCACTACAAGGCACCATGTTGTATGAACACATCTTTGAATAAAATCACATTTACTTTCAATTGCATTAATACACTCTCAATGCATGAGTATAGTACAACTCCTAATGTAATCTTTGGGTTGTTATATGTGCAATGTTTGTTTGCTTTTCAGAATTTGCATGAATGAATGTAATTGGAGGGCACAAATCCGAGCTCAGGTTAAATTAGAAATAGACCAGAATTCAACGTTTCTGTTTGGTTGGTTAGGAAACTTTCATTGAAATGAAATCGTAGCAATTCCAACTGAATGTTTGGTGTATATGCAATGGCAGACCAAGCAGAAGATACATTTTGGCCACAGTTTCTTGTTAAGCTAGAAAACCATATTGGCTATTTGATTGCTCTCACGCATTTGTTTCATTTGGGCCTTATCCTTTTTTATGTTTTCACATTTTTGAAACCCTCATTGCCTATACATGTGTGCGTGTGGACAAGCCTACGGTGCGATCATGGCAACGCGGGAAGATTATGGGTCTCCGCTTGTTATATTAAGAAAAGATGCGTGCAATACAATAGAAAAAAAATAATTTCAGGCTCCATGACAAATAACCACCATCGGAAAACTAAATCATCATTTGATTCACATTAATTATGTTTGGTACTTTTGCAAGAAATGTAAACGTTATTTGTTCAAGGTCTATGGTTGATATATTTCTAATGAAAGGTGCTACCGAGGTACTTTTATTAGTTATCTACTGCCTACTAAACTCAGCCTACAGAATGATTGTCTCCTTGTTGCATTCTAATACTGTTTCTTTGGTCACTGAAGGGGGTAATATGAGTTTATCATGTACAACAAGCAAAACCAGGCATTTGGTAAGCTCGAAAAAAAATTGAAATGCTATAATGTAGTTCATAACAACGTATTTCACACCAAACATAACTGGATAGACATTTATTTATATAAAACTAGTGTTTACACCATGGATTACAATTCTAACAGCAGGCAATACAAATACAATAGCAACACACTTATCACCATCTCTCATTCAAGCAACAACCACATCAATACTCCTCAGGTTGTTCAGAACATTGATCATCATGCACACAACATTTATTTGATATAGAGAAGCACATAACTTATGCTTCTTAGTTCCTCCCACCATAGAATCCTCCGCGGTAGCCACCGTAGCCAACATAGCCATTGCCTTGTCCACCGCCATACCCCAAACGACCATACCCACCATTGTAGAAAGGTCGACCGTAACGACCACCATACCTGCCACCATATCTAGGTCCATAGCTTGGACCATACCAAGGTAGGTAGCCACTTCCATACTGACCACCATAACCAAGATGTCCATATCCTCTGACAAAGCCATTGACATTTCCATGTCCTCCACTGAGTTTGTTCTCAATGCATGAGTATAGTACAACTCCTAATGTAATCTTTGGGTTGTTATATGTGCAATGTTTGTTTGCTTTTCAGAATTTGCATGAATGAATGTAATTGGAGGGCACAAATCCGAGCTCAGGTTAAATTAGAAATAGACCAGAATTCAACGTTTCTGTTTGGTTGGTTAGGAAACTTTCATTGAAATGAAATCGTAGCAATTCCAACTGAATGTTTGGTGTATATGCAATGGCAGACCAAGCAGAAGATACATTTTGGCCACAGTTTCTTGTTAAGCTAGAAAACCATATTGGCTATTTGATTGCTCTCACGCATTTGTTTCATTTGGGCCTTATCCTTTTTTATGTTTTCACATTTTTGAAACCCTCATTGCCTATACATGTGTGCGTGTGGACAAGCCTACGGTGCGATCATGGCAACGCGGGAAGATTATGGGTCTCCGCTTGTTATATTAAGAAAAGATGCGTGCAATACAATAGAAAAAAAATAATTTCAGGCTCCATGACAAATAACCACCATCGGAAAACTAAATCATCATTTGATTCACATTAATTATGTTTGGTACTTTTGCAAGAAATGTAAACGTTATTTGTTCAAGGTCTATGGTTGATATATTTCTAATGAAAGGTGCTACCGAGGTACTTTTATTAGTTATCTACTGCCTACTAAACTCAGCCTACAGAATGATTGTCTCCTTGTTGCATTCTAATACTGTTTCTTTGGTCACTGAAGGGGGTAATATGAGTTTATCATGTACAACAAGCAAAACCAGGCATTTGGTAAGCTCGAAAAAAAATTGAAATGCTATAATGTAGTTCATAACAACGTATTTCACACCAAACATAACTGGATAGACATTTATTTATATAAAACTAGTGTTTACACCATGGATTACAATTCTAACAGCAGGCAAATACAAATACAATAGCAACACACTTATCACCATCTCTCATTCAAGCAACAACCACATCAATACTCCTCAGGTTGTTCAGAACATTGATCATCATGCACACAACATTTATTTGATATAGAGAAGCACATAACTTATGCTTCTTAGTTCCTCCCACCATAGAATCCTCCGCGGTAGCCACCGTAGCCAACATAGCCATTGCCTTGTCCACCGCCATACCCCAAACGACCATACCCACCATTGTAGAAAGGTCGACCGTAACGACCACCATACCTGCCACCATATCTAGGTCCATAGCTTGGACCATACCAAGGTAGGTAGCCACTTCCATACTGACCACCATAACCAAGATGTCCATATCCTCTGACAAAGCCATTGACATTTCCATGTCCTCCACTGAGTTTGTCCTTGTGTTGAGACGCTTCAACAACTTCCCCATTCATTCCCTCGGAGTCTGCACCAGCAGTAATCATTTATTATTAAATGGTTAATAAGGCACTTTATTATTCTAACTTTCCCACTTGTATAACTAGTTATACAAGTTAGAAGTGCATTTTGCCTTAAGACACATTTTTATGTAAGATACATGAACAAATAAACACACACACACACACACAAAGAGAGAGAGATAGATAGGATAGATACAAACACGAGGCGAAAAGCGGAATTAGCAACAGTGAAAACAAAAGAAGTTGTTGACCACGGCTCCTTGGGGAGGTAGAAGAAGAGGAAGAGAAATTGCGCCTCCGTTGGCCAAGCGACATTCCCATTCCGCTCGGTGCAGGCAAAGAGCTTTCTTTAAAAGAAGGATCTGGTTCCATCTTTCTTTCGTTTGTTATGCTAGATAGATAGATAGAGAGATAGAGAGAGAGAGAGAGCAACCATTAGATTCAGTGAGCTCCTTAGCACATGCCGGATCCTGGCAGATGAGTAGGACAGAGGCCATGACGACCAAAAGAAGAAGCACATACTTGATTGCCATTTCTAAACTTTTTTGCTGAACTAGCTAGTTATGGTATGTGAATTTGGCACTGCCCGGGCATGCTATTTATAGAGGTTGCAGCGCATCCATGATATGTTGCATTCATCCATACCTACTGTCGATCTAGTGGACATGATTGAGCCAAAGTTTCAACACGTATTAATTGCAGGAATATGGTCTGATGTTTGCTCGGATTGGATCGTGCAGGTCTTTGCACATCTTGTTGTCAATGTGTTTACCATCTCCACGGAGCCGACCACTGACATTTTAGTATTGAAGAGTTGACGCGAGTGGATAAATATGAAGGACATGTTGTGAATTAACTGATGAAGTACTCCCCTTCTTCACAATAATAGGTGTACGAGAATCCTTTGACTAACTAATAACCACTCCATTAATACAGGTGAAAATGCTTTCTGTAATTGCTGAATCCAATTTGTATTCAAATTTTGAGGATATAGGATTTAATTGGATACCCAAGAGGATATGGACAATTTGATATCCGACTTGAAGTGGATGCAGCCTAGGATATCTGACAGATATAGTGTTAGGGTCGTTGTTCAAGTCCGGCGAGAGGGAGGCGGCGTGACGCCGGGGTGGCTGCCCAGCGCGCTGCTTGGGTCGGGAGGGGGCGGCGCGGATATGGCTGAGCAGGTGTGGGGCGACAAGCAATTGGAGTGGTGGGGCGGCGGCAGTTGGAGAGAGAGAGAGAGAGAGAGAGAGAGAGAGAGAGAGAGGGGAGATTGGGGAGATAAATTCATTGTCTTTCTTGATTAAACCATACCCCTTATTTACAGGGGTAACAAATTATTCTCTAAGGCAGACTCTATCATGATATAACCTCATCTCAACTTTATTCGAATTACCTAATTTAAAATGACTTCTCAGGTTTATCCTACTTATTTCCTAAACCGCCTCAATTTGCACTAGCCACTTTTTGGGGCGTTGGGGCAGCGCCTGCCCCCCCCCCCCCCCCCCTTTTTGGGGT
>LAPY01001107.1:125753-140179 GCA_000970635.1 Eragrostis tef
CTTCAGGAGGCAATAGCGCTGATGCCGTGTGCACAGAAGAAGAAACTAACTGGGATCCTTCTCTATGCCTGGTGGAACATATGGAAAGAGAGGAATAGAAGGATTTTCCAAGGAAAGGAGGAGGAATGGTTGCATGTAGCAATGCTGACCAAGGAAGAAATAAATGAATACAACCTGGCAATGAAAAACCCGATCTTGCATAGCCTGGTGGAAGAAGTTGTAGGAAACAATCAAATGGCGGTATCGTAATGTTTAGTCCCGGCAATGTTGTTTTCATCATCAAACTCTGTGCTCTGCTCTTCTCTACAGAGCATTCCTGATTTCAGCTTTGCTTTTTTGTCTAGAACTCTTGGGTCAGCAGAAGCTGCCTACAACTTTTTATTTTTTGTATTCTGAACTTTTTCTCTTACTATAATGAAAAGGCAGTGCACCTGCCATTTGCCAATCCAAAAAAATTTTAATCTTTCGGAAACTATAACACTATTACATTTTTGTGTTAGTGGTGTTAATAGGGACAAAGAAAAAACCCACACACCAACACCTGCTGCGTCACGGTGCTGCTGATGCTTCACGCCTTGTGTCTTGAGAAAAGTAGATCAGCACGCAGCTGCCGCTTCCGGCATGTCAGAAACGCAAAGGCTATAAGGTGGAGCTGCTTGACCCGACCAAATGAGCTGACACTGAACACGTGTAACAGCCACAAACATAGGCCTACACAAACAGAAGCTTGAACGAACAAAGAAGACGAGGGGAAAAGAAAACGAAAAGTTACAGCTTGAAGGAAGGGAGGATGATATGGATCAGTTGACCGTATCAAATTTACATCTTCGTATTCAGGACTTTTATGTGCCAACTGATTTTCAGTTCGAAGAAAGGTTCACGCCGTTTGTATTCAAGTCAGTGGTACTACAGTTTGATCCAGGAATTTCCGTTCCAGGTAAACAAATCAAAAGCACGAACATCATATCCATGGAAATTCATGCATGCAAATTGTAAGAGAAATAGATTGTTGTATAATAGTAGGTTGTATTGCATTGAGTCTCTCGACCGGTATATATGAGAGTATAAGACTTAGAGAGCAAGACACCTACTTGGACACAGATTAGAGTCCTAGATACATAATATCTAAACTACTAAATATACTCTAACATTCCCCACAGTCACAGCAGAAGCAGCATAGATGGTGAGACTGGAGAAGAAGCCAAAGGTAGAAGCTGACAGACTGACATCCCCTCAGTTGAAGCGTCGTGGTGGTGCGAAAGCTGCGACTGAAGAGAAAACCGACGAGTACCTCATGCGGATGATAGCCCTTTGTTGCCAAAGTAGACCAGGTCGAGGTGGACGTGGTCTCGGTCCAAAGCATCAACATAGGGGCACAAGTACACAAAGCCAACAGTGTCTAACCAGCGACCTCACTGGACGGTGCGGCGCGATGGCGAAGGCGCGGACGCTCGGACGAATCAACGAACACACTTACATCAGCGTGTCAGCAACATCTACAGCGGCGGTGTCTTCGAGATGACGGCGGGCGGCGCGATTCGGACCATGAGCCAACGTGACGAGAAAGACCGGCAGCATGGGTGGTACCACCGCTTAGGTAAGCGGCGATCCCGATGAAAATGGCTTGACCATAGACCGACATTGCAGCCAAAAACATGGCGCAATGACAAACATCATCCTCAGGAGTGTTGACGTTCGAGCATCAATAGATTGGCAACGCGACGCAATCCGAAAACAGTAATCTGGTAAAAGGAAAAACTTGTTGTAACTAATCAAAATATGTCCGTGTAGACTTTTGGGTAAGCATAGCCATGCACTCCACCTTCTCTACTCCTTATTATTTGTCTTGTGAGTGCGCGCCTTCTCTTACGCCTTCCGGCCCTCTCTTAGCGCTGACAGGTGGGGCCCACCCCACTTACGCCCCCGCCCCGATGGGAAAGAAAGAAAATGCCGCTCTCCTCTCGGCTCCCTCGCTCGACGGCACCGTGGAGGGCTGCTCGCGCCGCCGCCGCTCCGTGCCCATCCACCTCCTCACAAAAATCGGCGCGGGGTAATCGTCCCCCCGTACCTGCAGCGCCGCCGCACGGCCTCCCTCGCGCCGCACCTCCGTAAACGCTTCCTCCTCGATCGTCCCCATCACCTCCACCACGAAACAAAGATTCGGGCGGTGAGGCCGCAAAGGTCTGGGCGAGCGGCCGACGGATC
Organism: Eragrostis tef; assembly: GCA_000970635.1. Lineage (NCBI taxonomy): Eukaryota > Viridiplantae > Streptophyta > Magnoliopsida > Poales > Poaceae > Eragrostis > Eragrostis tef. Next base: position 127,959 of record LAPY01001107.1, read on the forward strand.
CGGCTCTAGCTCCGGCAGCGCGCTTGTGTCCGTCCTCAACATCGACTGGATCTGCCTCCTCCACCCCAATCTCGCTTGTAGCGAGCAGCAATGAGCAACGCACTCAACCCGAACTCTTCAGCTTCGATTGATCCTCTTAGTCAATCATACACTGGAGCGAATGCGAGTTCATCTTTGTCTTTCATGAGAGGTAATTCTGGTTTGCATTTGTTCTCAGTTTTGTTCGGAATCACATTACTGGAAGTTATACCATTATAAGAATTGCAATCAGCACCATTACTCTGAAGTTGCCAATCTGTAAATTTGGTTTAATTCTAAGTATTGAAAACCATGTTTATCTTCAATCACATATTTTTATGTCCTAAGCCATGATTTTGTAACCTTCCTATACTCACCTCATTGAAGGAAATTGTGTTCTTCGTAGAACTGTGAGTCACTTTTTTAAGGCTATGCTGCCTATTTATGATATCATTACATTGCCTCATGTTATTTGGTCGTGTAATTACAGAATTAGCATGAATGCCCTCTTGTTATTTGCGATCTCAGTACATTTCCCTTTGTTGAAATTCTTCAGGAATTCTGGCAAAGTATTTCAGTTCAGAGTGGGCATTTGCGCAGTTCCACCAAAAGTTACACAATACATAGTAGCCTTTGGTGCTCATAACACTGCAATAATGGTTGGCCTGGATGGCAGGTACTGGCCTATGTACAGATTAGTTTTTTTTAAAAAAAGATTGACCTTTCAGGAAATGTCTACAGTCAATGCTGCTCATTATTGTTAAATCCTTCTTTCCATTCTAGATCAATCTTGCAAAAGGAACACATAAATATAATGTACCTAGAAACCTTCTCTTACTTGGACCCAGTCCCTTATGATATTATCACATTGCATCTCCTGTTTGTGAACTTTGCATGTTAAACTGAACCACTTAGGTAGAAGTACGGCTCTCATTATCCAATGATCCTTTGCAAAGTTGTCATGTGCAGTTCTTATTTCAGGATGTCATAACAACTAGCTCGTATTTAGCATTGAAAAAATATTTCAGCCAATTGATCAACAGTTTACACATAGACTTGTAGAATAGTTTCATCAGATAATCTGTAATAGATTTAGTTCTTCTAGCACCGACTGTCTCAACTCAGCAGCTCCTCCATCTATAGGAAGTACAGCTGATTTCACTAACAGTGTGAAGTTTGTCATCTTCAGCTTCTTCGTCTGGAAATGTCCGCCAGCTGCGGGCGCTGCATCACGGGGCAACCAGGTGGTGTTTTGTCGAAGGTAAATCAGTTTGAAATCATCCTTAACAAGTAGGTTGCGTTGCAGATGCCCTTTGATTTATTCCAAAGTTATCAACCTTCTGCCAGTAATATGGATTGCATATCTGATCATTCTAATTCACATTTCAAATTCTCTTTTTCTTAGCCTCGTAATCAAAACTTTAAAATTTGTATTTTTTCTGTAAACAGGTCAGGGCAATGGGGCCGCTGGCCTCTGCGGCCTCAAGCTCGGGTGGCGTCGGAGTGTCATATGGTGGCTTTGTCACTGGTAGCTTTGTTTGTTTGTTCCCTCAATATTTTCAGTTATGGTAAAATGAGTTTCACGGGGTTTCATTGAAGCTGAAACTATGACACATCGAGAGTTCTGCATTGAAGACGGTTCAATTTTGTCAAATTCAATTTACATACAGATTCATTAAATTTGTTTGTACATTTTCTGCCAGCCCGTAGCAATGCACGGGCACTTGCTATACTACATATGGGGATATATGAAACTGAATCTGAATCACGGTTTGCCTGCATAGCGACACCCTGGAGACAACCAGACGCCATTCAGGTGATCCTTCTCTCTAATTCTAGCAGGTTTACATGTGCTCCCTGTACGTCGTGCTCTTATGGACATGGGGAACTAACAACTGCAGTTTGCAGTGCTTGACGATGGTTCTCTGAGCAATGACGCCATTGTAATACAAAGGTTCTCTGAAAACTGCCAGGTTTCAGGAAATTGCCAGGATGGAAGAATAGTTGCATGCTGATTGTTCTACTGGCAATACAACACAGATATCTGACAGGTTGCTACTCAATGCAATGAGAGAATATCGATATCCGCGCTTTGCCTTATACCTGAACTTCCACTTCTTTTTTTGTATCTGAGACGAAGTACACCATTCAGAACTGCATGGATGTGTCTGTCAAGTGATAGAGGATTTGTAATATATTGTTTTGATTCAAGCTGCAGTGCTGTACCGAACTAAGAGGGTGTTCGTTTCATGGGGGTGTAAAATTTAGAGGGGTCTAAACAAAAGAATCTTATCATTTAAGAGTATTAAATAAAGTTTAATTACAAAACTAACTGCAGAACCTCTGGTCTAATTCGCGAGACGAATATAATGAGGGTAAGTAAGCCATGGTTAGACGATGGTTACTGTAGCATTACTGTAGCAAAACATAGATTAATTAGACTCATTATATTCATCTTGTAAAGATGTACCCATCTGTAAAAAGGTTTTGTCATTAGAATTTATTTAGTACTAGATTCTCTTTGTTTAGAGCCTTCTAAAATTTAGAGCTATAAGAAACAAACAGGCCCTAAAGAGGTATTTAGGAGTAAGATTACACGGCTGTCTTTAATTATCAGAGCTTGGTATGCATTCAGTGCGGTTGCCTTCAACCATGCATGAAATCTACTAACCGTTGCATATTACTGTCCCTTGAAACTCTCTACAAGTGCATGTCCATTTTTGGAATCATATTGTTTACATTTGATCTTTTTTCCGTTCAATAACATACGCTTCTCTTTCAGAACATGAAAATCACCTCACCTCGGCTATGGTGCTGTTTTTTTTTCGTTTTTCATATTATTTATATTTCATCAAAACAATTCACCTAGGCTATGGTGCTGTTATAAACTTGCTAATTAATTCCCTGATAGCCGAATTGTTGCTGGGTTGTAGCAAGTAACGACTACTGGTAAGAAAAGCCCCTTTCTTCTCCCTGAGGCCTGATCTGTAACTGTTTTCTGAATGATTACTGCATTTTCGTAATTGCTCTTCCATTGGTGATAGCTTAGAAATAGTGTTCTAATTGCTACACTTTTGTGCCTATCATTATTTTGTTATCTTAGGTATTCTTTAATTAGGACATCGAAGCCTCCATTGGGGGTATGCTATAAATTGGACACAAATGTGCTTGAGATGGAGTCAATGTAATGGAACAATCCACGCTGTAGCAGCTTTTGGCTTGAGAGAAGGAGCTCTATTAGGAGATTAAGTTATTCTTCTGGTGACGGAGAATTCAACATTGGTAGTTGTCATTTGTTATAGTGTTTAATGCTGGTGCAACTCTCAAATTGAGAAGTTGGGTTTGCTGTCAATGAAATTATCAGATGTCTTCACCATTACTTGTTGAAATTTGGTGAAATTATTCAGCTTGGCTCCGCTTGAAATGGTCCAACTATATTTACCTTGATGACAGAGTAGAAACTCCGGAGCAGCAGTGCAAGCTTAGTTTCTCTGTATAACACTCATTGCAGCAGCCATAATTAAATGATTGAGCTAACTTCTTCCCTATTATCTAACCGTGTAGTGCATTTGATCAATGAAATACATATGCTACTAGGTAAGATGCGCAAGGTCTGTATCCTGTTTTTCCCCATGGAAATCTGCATCCACGAGCATCATTCACTTATTTTTGAAATGAAGCCACAGTTTCAAAATCATTGCCTTATCTGTCGAATGTTTTCCTGACGCCAAGTTACACATATAGTTGGAGCAGTTTTATACTATCTCACTGATTATTCATTAATGTCTCCTTATGTAAGGACTTTTTGTGGCACTGGAGGAGAAAAGTCCTACAACTTTATAAGAAACAAACAGGCCCTAAAGAGGTATTTAGGAGTAAGATTACACGGCTGTCTTTAATTATCAGAGCTTGGTATGCATTCAGTGCGGTTGCCTTCAACCATGCATGAAATCTACTAACCGTTGCATATTACTGTCCCTTGAAACTCTCTACAAGTGCATGTCCATTTTTGGAATCATATTGTTTACATTTGATCTTTTTTCCGTTCAATAACATACGCTTCTCTTTCAGAACATGAAAATCACCTCACCTCGGCTATGGTGCTGTTTTTTTTTCGTTTTTCATATTATTTATATTTCATCAAAACAATTCACCTAGGCTATGGTGCTGTTATAAACTTGCTAATTAATTCCCTGATAGCCGAATTGTTGCTGGGTTGTAGCAAGTAACGACTACTGGTAAGAAAAGCCCCTTTCTTCTCCCTGAGGCCTGATCTGTAACTGTTTTCTGAATGATTACTGCATTTTCGTAATTGCTCTTCCATTGGTGATAGCTTAGAAATAGTGTTCTAATTGCTACACTTTTGTGCCTATCATTATTTTGTTATCTTAGGTATTCTTTAATTAGGACATCGAAGCCTCCATTGGGGGTATGCTATAAATTGGACACAAATGTGCTTGAGATGGAGTCAATGTAATGGAACAATCCACGCTGTAGCAGCTTTTGGCTTGAGAGAAGGAGCTCTATTAGGAGATTAAGTTATTCTTCTGGTGACGGAGAATTCAACATTGGTAGTTGTCATTTGTTATAGTGTTTAATGCTGGTGCAACTCTCAAATTGAGAAGTTGGGTTTGCTGTCAATGAAATTATCAGATGTCTTCACCATTACTTGTTGAAATTTGGTGAAATTATTCAGCTTGGCTCCGCTTGAAATGGTCCAACTATATTTACCTTGATGACAGAGTAGAAACTCCGGAGCAGCAGTGCAAGCTTAGTTTCTCTGTATAACACTCATTGCAGCAGCCATAATTAAATGATTGAGCTAACTTCTTCCCTATTATCTAACCGTGTAGTGCATTTGATCAATGAAATACATATGCTACTAGGTAAGATGCGCAAGGTCTGTATCCTGTTTTTCCCCATGGAAATCTGCATCCACGAGCATCATTCACTTATTTTTGAAATGAAGCCACAGTTTCAAAATCATTGCCTTATCTGTCGAATGTTTTCCTGACGCCAAGTTACACATATAGTTGGAGCAGTTTTATACTATCTCACTGATTATTCATTAATGTCTCCTTATGTAAGGACTTTTTGTGGCACTGGAGGAGAAAAGTCCTACAACTTTGCTTTTTTACAACTTTGCTTTTTGATTAAAACTGATTTGAGCTCTGTGTTTGAAGGTAACATTTTCTAAACGGGGCTGCTTCATAAGATTTCAATGAATTATTAGGAGCTTTAACTGTTTTCATAAAATTCTGGATAAATTACCATAATTTTTTTTGGAGGGAGATAAATTACCATAATTCTGGGAATGAATTATCAACAATGTTTTTGTTGTGGAATTGGAAGTTTTTTCATGGGTCTCTTCTTGACATTTAATTGAAAGGTTTGAATTCGATTTGTTTTAAACGAGATTGATTAAATTTATTTGTATTTTTTCGGCCAGCCCGTGGCAATGCAAGGGCATTTTGCTAGTATCTCCTATAGAGGCTGGCGGTGAGTCCTCGGGTCTGCGTCCCATGCTGGCCCGATCCTTCCCGGCGTGAGCTGCTTCCACAACAGCGGTTGCTTGCCCTGGCGCTATGTCCTCCCGGTGCAGCATCTCGGTGCAGCTCCCGCCCATGGCGGCGATCCAGCTTGGAGGAGCGCAGGATCTTGCCGACAGCACGGGGCCTGCGCAGGGTGATTACGGGCAGCACCAACGATTCGACCGCTTGCTGCGTCGATGATAGAGATTGTCGACGGCGGCTCATGGTGGCCAGGATGGGCCTGTCCTGGAGTTGATCAAATCAACCAGGATGACGGAAACTTCAATCCTTGCTGCGACATGACCCTAGAGCGGCGGCACCGAATCAATTGGATTCGGTCCCAAAACAGGGGCGCAGCCCCCAGCGGAGGTGATCTCGCTGGGGGCGGCGCGATTGCAGCGAAAAAGTGCTCTACATCTTAGAACCTGAACTCGTGATACCATGTAAGAGGAATAGATTGTTGTATAATGGTAGGTTGTATTGCATTGAGCCTGTCGGCCGGTATAGACGAGAGTACAAGACTTGAGGGCAAGACACCTCCTTGGATACAGATTCGAATCCTAGATACATAATATCTAAACTACCAAATATACTCTAACAGGAATAGTTCATGGGAAGGAGGTTCATTGTTATGAGATATAGATCAGTCATGTGTGTTCCCGCCATGCGCCATTAAGGTTCATCCCTATTTATCAAGTTTGAGTGAGTTCTCGTTAAAAAGAACTACCTTGTTCAAGTCAATCCAGGCTTGTTCCTTAGTGCAAGATCAAGTACTTTTAGTTCTTGGGCTAGATCTCTTGTCTTGCAGAACTCTCTGGGTTTCAGATTGGGTTGCGGGATAGTTATCTCTGTTCTTGGTTTATCTCGCAAATCAAGAATAGTTATCTTGTTCTCTTAGTTTCACCCTCAAGGATCGGGCCATCCTACATCAATCGGTCTCATCTTGAGGTTCCATCCTCATCTGGTATGACTCACTGTCCGCGAGTCACAAGCACGTGTGACTTCATCTAATTTACGTGAAGCTGTTTGGGAGGGGACACAGCAGGAGCGGCGAACAGGAGGTATCGAAAGGGCCAAGAAGCTGTTGCAAGGGTGATGACTAGGGAGCAAGGAGATCGAGAGGCGCTATGCGATTCCACAGAGGGTCACTATCCTGGCCGAGTTGAACCTAAAGGCAAAAACCGACCTTTTTGTTACATGTTTTGAGAAAAGAAAGATGAGGAATCTTTTTTTTTGTCTCAGATAGAACTAGTGGGTGGCATGCGCATTTGTGCAGCTAGTATTAACAATTCAATTTTAGCAATGTATCATATAAGATGTTTTATCGATGTCTCGTTGTTGTAAACCATGTTCACCGTGCTCCATTGGCGGTACGCTGTCAACCTCTTCCAGCGAGCGGGCATGGCCGAGTGACAACAACACCTGTTGACACTTGGGCTAAGCTCTCGATGACAAATGGTGTCCCGTTGCCGACCCGACCGACCACCGGAGTATTGGCAGCACTTTGCAGTACTTGACGCTCACGCGCCCCATCTTTGCCTACGCCGTCCAGCAGATGTGTCTCTACATGAACTACCCCTGAGAATAAAATCTTGCGCTCACTAAGCATATTTGTGGTACATCAAAGGCATCCTCAACTGCGATCTTCACATTGGCGTCTCCTCCATGTCCATCGTCATCGCCTACTCTGACGCCGACTGGATGGGCTGTCCCCGACACTTCAGTTCTTGTGTACGTCTACGAATAGTTCATGGGAAGGAGGTTCATTGTTATGAGATATAGATCAGTCATGTGTGTTCCCGCCATGCGCCATTAAGGTTCATCCCTATTTATCAAGTTTGAGTGAGTTCTCGTTAAAAAGAACTACCTTGTTCAAGTCAATCCAGGCTTGTTCCTTAGTGCAAGATCAAGTACTTTTAGTTCTTGGGCTAGATCTCTTGTCTTGCAGAACTCTCTGGGTTTCAGATTGGGTTGCGGGATAGTTATCTCTGTTCTTGGTTTATCTCGCAAATCAAGAATAGTTATCTTGTTCTCTTAGTTTCACCCTCAAGGATCGGGCCATCCTACATCAATCGGTCTCATCTTGAGGTTCCATCCTCATCTGGTATGACTCACTGTCCGCGAGTCACAAGCACGTGTGACTTCATCTAATTTACGTGAAGCTGTTTGGGAGGGGACACAGCAGGAGCGGCGAACAGGAGGTATCGAAAGGGCCAAGAAGCTGTTGCAAGGGTGATGACTAGGGAGCAAGGAGATCGAGAGGCGCTATGCGATTCCACAGAGGGTCACTATCCTGGCCGAGTTGAACCTAAAGGCAAAAACCGACCTTTTTGTTACATGTTTTGAGAAAAGAAAGATGAGGAATCTTTTTTTTTGTCTCAGATAGAACTAGTGGGTGGCATGCGCATTTGTGCAGCTAGTATTAACAATTCAATTTTAGCAATGTATCATATAAGATGTTTTATCGATGTCTCGTTGTTGTAAACCATGTTCACCGTGCTCCATTGGCGGTACGCTGTCAACCTCTTCCAGCGAGCGGGCATGGCCGAGTGACAACAACACCTGTTGACACTTGGGCTAAGCTCTCGATGACAAATGGTGTCCCGTTGCCGACCCGACCGACCACCGGAGTATTGGCAGCACTTTGCAGTACTTGACGCTCACGCGCCCCATCTTTGCCTACGCCGTCCAGCAGATGTGTCTCTACATGAACTACCCCTGAGAATAAAATCTTGCGCTCACTAAGCATATTTGTGGTACATCAAAGGCATCCTCAACTGCGATCTTCACATTGGCGTCTCCTCCATGTCCATCGTCATCGCCTACTCTGACGCCGACTGGATGGGCTGTCCCCGACACTTCAGTTCTTGTGTACGTCTACCTAGCTCGGCGACAATTTGATCTCATGGTTGTCTAAATAACAAACGATGGTGTCTCACTCCAGCACTGAAACTGAGTGCCCAAGTCGTCGCATTCATGGTTGGTTCAGAGAGGAGTCGGCATGCTTCCAGTTCAACTGCTGGATGGTATTAGACATGCTGTACATTAGCAGTTATACAATTCTTTCGCACTTGGGCCTAGCCTTGTTGGTTTCGACCCATTGGGTCATGTAAATCCTAGCTCGGCCTACCCGTGTGGCTCATATAATGGCGCCCCTAACCCTAGTGCATTGCGTGACCAATTGTACTAATTCTCTCATCCTAACATCAACGAACAACTAGCTCGAGCTATATACGTACAGAGGCCAGCCTGAAGCAAAGCAAATATGGTGAGCACGGGCTGCAGGCTCTGGTCGACTCTGACTCCCGGCGAGTCTCCTCTCCGGCCTGTTCGCCGGCCAGCAAGTGCCGACAAACGATGATGATGCCGCCTCATCTTCATCTACATGAACGTGACCTAGCTTGCTAGCAATTAAGCTGTAAAGTAATCTAGTTATGTATAAAATAATTTGGATGTGTGGATTAATTGTTTACTAGAGGTCTATCTGTATTAAGTTGTCAGCAGATTAGTATTTGTAGAAGTGTGGTGGCTGACCTCAGCGCGTTCTGCTGAGGTTGAGTGAGCCTGGGCGACGGAGACGTCGTCGGTCAGATGCACCTACGTAGCAACACTGCACATGTACCTGATGAATCATCGTTGCCTTCTCAGTTTCCCAACGTGTCCATGTGATGGGGCATGCAGGCATGCATTGAGATGGCCGATTCTCATATATAGTTTCTAAAAATAGTGTAAACAATTCCAAAACTCTTTTATTTTTAAAAATAATGATCGTTTCTCTCATGCATAGGCCTTATCAGCCAAATGCTATGCACATCCCTCGTGCTACCTCGCTTGCTGCTGAGTCTCTGTTGGTGTACCACCAGTTAGCTGCTTCACGAACTGGACAGTTTTGTGATGATTAGGCCGCGCGTCAAGATCACATGCCTGCGTCTTGGAGTGATGAGCTGCTCGCTGGCGACTGGCCGTCGCCAGCACCTTAGCCGGAAACGGCTATCTGAACTCGTCAGGCCGGTTGAGGGACCGCCTCCAAGTTTTGCAAAGCGACAGCAGCTAGTAACTACTTTTCTTTCCATCTCACCCTCTTTTACTGATGATAGAGCATGGCAAGGCAAAGGCAATTAACATTGGCTGCAACCACATGATCCATTTTTGGCAACCCGGCCGATCGATCATGTGACAGGTTACCACACAGAACGACTCATATCGTACGCGTGCATGATCGATCACATGGTCGCCGGAGCCCATGCATGCATGTGTAAATATGTAATTACGTTTGCTGCACCGGCCCTTTATTTCTTCCTGCACAAAACTGCTGGCTCGAAACGTCACACGAGTTGTGTGGGCCACATGCGTACGTCAACTTTCCTCCGTGTATTTCTCCAGTGTGCAGCTGCGCTGCTCGGTCGGCTACTTTATCAGCCACAGCCTGCAGCTCTCCTTCTCTCCGCCGGCATCTAGCTCCAAGATCTGTCGAAAAGTTTCTGCTCCGATCCGGCCGGCCGCCGGTAAGTCCTCCTCCATTCTTACCTCGTCGCAGATCTGATCCATGTACTCAATTTTGTTCCTCCTGCCTGCGTTTCCTTTCAAGTTAGTTTGGAAGTAGCTCTAGTGCTGGGTGATCGATTTGAGCTGTGATCGTGTACATACTTGCTGCTGTTCATCCCTCTGCAGACAGCCAGAGCCATGGGCGAGAAGGTCATCAAGCTGGTTCCACCTCCACTTCCAGTGACGTCCATGGGCATCATCAAGAAGAACAAGTCTCAGCTTCCGTTGCTGTCAGTCCAGGTGGTCTTGCTTTGGGCGCTCTTCACAGCCGGCTGCGTGGCTGCCGCTGTGGTCGTCGCCTTTTCCGTGAACGTCGCCAACATCCCCTGCAGCCCGGTAACTAAGTACTTAACCAATCGAGCAACTGATGCATGTTGAAAATCAATGTAGTCCCCTGGCTTGAAGCATCAGTTGATTCTGTCGTTCGCAGAACTCGTGGATCCTTTCCTGCGACGACCACATGACGGCAGCGCAAGAAGCTGAGCTGGGCTTCTTCGAGAACGGGTTTGCGTGGCTCGCCGTGCCCCAGGCGGCCGCGGCGGCGGCGGGGCTTCCCTCGCCTTCGTCGCGCTCGTCGCCGCCTCCGTCGCTCACTACATGTACGCCAGGGTCCTCCTTGTCTACCTCGCCGCCGAGCCGGGGCCGGGAGGCGACGTCTTCTTTATCTCGGACGTGGTGTGCAGCGTCATCTTCATCGTGGGTGACCTGCTCAGCTTCGTCTCCCTCTTCACTGGAGGCGTGGAGTAAGATCCCTAGTACTCTTCGGTTCAGCTGCTGGGAGGTCCATGACCAACCTCTTAATTTAGTTCAGTTTAATTTGCTGCTACCATCTCATATTAATTAGTTACGCTTGTTGCTACCTTAGCTTGTTCATCGTCAGGTACGGATGGATGATGATGAATAGTCGAGTGTGATAGTGTGATGATCGAGTATGGTACGCGTACCTCGTGCCCTTGCATGCCGGATGTGTTGGACTAGTACTTTTCCCTGTGAACCTCTAAATTATTTGTATGCAAGTGCTATCGTGGTCTGAGATATGTTGATTGCCAATCTAAGTACTCGAGTAATTATAAATGGTGAGCTTATTGTATTATATCCATTAGCTTTGGTGCCGTTCATTAAGTTAACATTGCTGGTAATTATACATGCATTGAGATGGCAGATCCATATAGTGCAGTGCCCTAATAAATGGATTCTCCTCGGCAAATTTATATTTATGTCAAAAAAATTTGCAATACAACTTGGTATGATCGGGCCATGTTTTATCACATGTCATATAAAATGGACGGATGGAGTATTAGATTATGACTACAAATAAAGTCATTTTGAGGATGAATGAGCGAGGTGTGTTGCAGGTTTCTCAGTTCCCTACCGTTTGCACGCGATGGAACATGCAAATGTACAGTGTCAGATTCAAATGCTGATGTAGCTTTACTTGTTGGAACTAGGATAAGGGAAAAGTATTGGGTTCATTTTGTTGAAGCTATCTATTAGTTAGCAGTTTGTTCTTTTAGTTCTGTTGTTCTGTAGTCAGCTAGCCAGTAATTAACCTTGTTAAAATCCCTGCTGTATTATTCTTGTAGCCCAATCTATAGCAGTCTAGTTCAGTTTGTAGCGACCGGTGCTAGCAGGAACATATTCTACCCGAACCATATGCAATGGACAGTCGTGTGACGAGTATGCCGCATCAAGCAAAGATGGATCACATGCGCCTCCGTTGTCTCGGTGGCGAGCTTGACTCGAGTCCGGTCTTTCGGAATGAGATGGGACCTCTAACCTTCTGGGCGGCCGTGGCAAGCACAATTTAGCCGGAAACAGCATATTGAGCCTGTCAGCAGGCCGTTTCCTCCAAGCTTTGCGTTCCTTTACATCTCTCCCTCTCTTTTCTTCCGTTAACAGAGCATGGGCAGGCAAGGTACGTAATTAATGTTCTGCAACCAAGCAAGATGCGGTTGCACAAAAAAAAAACAAGCAAGATGCTTACGCACTGATCTGAGCCTTGCTTCATCCACAATAAAGCTGCACTGAGGAGTTGTTTTTTCTTTTGTTAGTTATTTTCTTTCACTGCTCACCTGATGTAGCTGTAACTCTCTTTTGGGAGCCAATGCTGGGTTTAATATAATGATC